>WSFP011500171.1:0-13936 GCA_009831015.1 Picea engelmannii | reverse complement strand
CTATGGCATTGCAGAGAATACATTTCAGAGTACTACATGATGAAATTTTAGACTTAGAAAGGATAAAATTTTAGAAATACATCGGAAGGAAGGTCGGCTTGGAGGACATGCTCCAAATTAAGGGCTTAAAAGGTACGTAACATACAATTGGCATAACTTTTTATTGGAAGATTTGTTTTTAGTGATTCAAATTTGTAATAAATAGGAAAAGGAGGAGAATTATTGTTTTCTCACATGTCTTCAAAGGCTCCTCCAAAATTTAGTTCACTAGTTGAACCTCCAGAAATCTCAACCATGAGTCAAGATGAAATCGACAAAATTTATCGCCAAATGGAAAAGAGAATCACTGGAAATAGGGAACAAATGGTACATAATATGAATGAAATGGAAAATAAGATGGATATGAATATGAATGAGATGAAAATAAATATGGATGAAATGGAAAATAAGATAGATAAGAAGATGGATGAAAATAAAAATAAGATGGATCACATGAAAAATAACATGGATGAAAATATACAAAAATCCATGAAGGAATTGAAAAATTCATGTCTTCCATGATGTTTCATACTCTATATGATAGACTCTCTAAAGGATATATCAAAATGCAAGGAAATCAGGAAAATAAAGGTAGTATTATGGTTGAAAAAATTGTTAAAAGTAAGAAATTTTCTAGTGGATTTATCTCTAATAGTGGATTTAATTATAGTGGGGGTCCTAAATTCAACTTTCCCAATATTGAATTAAAGAAGTTTGATGGTACAAAGGTATTTACTTGGGTGAACGAAATAGAACAATATTTTGAACCGCATAATATCATGGATGATAAGAAAAGGATTCACATAGAAACTTTGAACTTTTAGATAAAACCATATCAATGGTATCAATGGGTAGTTTAAAGGAATCCCATTTTTTATCATTATACTTGGGATCTATTTACAAGAGACATAGAAGCACAATATGGGAGAGTTTGGGAGCGTGACTACTTTAGTCAATTGACAAGAATCAAGCACTTAGGTGATATTGAAGATTGAAATATAGAATTTAAGGTATGGGCCACAAGGGTGGATAAGAAAAGTAATGATCAATTGTTAGAAGCTTACATGGATCAATTAAAAGAATACAATAAACATGATGTTTTCTTAAGACATCCTACAAATATTATGGAAGCTATGGAATATTCTCATCATATTCAAGCCAAGAATAAGGATATGAACAAGTCTATCATTGGAGCACACACATGAAGCGGAGATTTTTGTGAGGCTCATAAGACAAGCATACCTCAACTGACAAGGTTGACACCTCATTAAATGGATGAAATAAGGGAAAAGGGACTATGTTTAAATTGTGATAGAAAGTATAGTAAGGTGCATAATTGTAGTGAGAAGAAAGTATTTTGCATAGACAATGAAGTGGAAGAAAATCAAGAATTGGGACCATATCAAGATCTAGAGCTAGAAGAGGCCACTCCAATGATATATTTCCATCCATTGGCCAAAATTAGTACTCCAAAAACCCTCAATATAGAAGGAAATATCAAAAAGAAAAATTTAGTAGTGTTGATTAATTCTGGCAGTACCCATAACTCCATCAATTACAAATTAGAAAAAAGATCTCAATTGATTTGTATATCTAGCACCAAAGTTTCAAGTAATGATTGCATATGGAGGTGCCATAAATTGTTATGGGAAGCATCATAGTATTAAGCTCAATAATATGGGGGGTTATTTTTTGGATATTCCCGTGGTTTTGATCAAAAAGGGTGGTGTTGATGTTCTATTAGAAGTCCAATGGTTACAATCATTAGGGACAATGGCCCTTAATTTTCAATATCTTTTCATGATATTTTCCTCGGAAGGAAAGGAAATTGAGGTTAGAGGTATCCAAGGGAAACCCTCTAAAGTGATGATCTCTAAAAACATGGAAAAATTACTAAAAAAAGGGACACTATGGTGTAATTGCATTATTTTACTCACTAGATGTTCAAACATCTATAGCCTCTACTCCAATGGATATCCAAAAAGTGATCAACAATAGTTTCAAGGTATTTGGATAGATTCCTAAGGGTATTCCACCTGTTCAAGATCATGACCATGCTCATCTTGACCAGGAAGTGTAAGTCCAATATTCCATGTTTCCATGTTTCTTGCTTAAATAATATAATCACTAGATCTGTAGGCCTCATACATGTCATCATAATTATGAATGTAATATAATATAAAGTAGATAAATATATGTGTATAATGGATAAATAGGCTTAAATGGGTGATTAGTTGGAGTGGGTGAAATTGCTCCAACCATCCATATCATTGTATAAATACCTATCAAAGCATGAATACAAGATGGTAGAACAGTATCCCAATATTTTTGTCTTGATGATCTCATGTGTGCTTATCACAGAAGCACATCCTTCCAACATCTAACATTGTTTCCTACTCCATTCACCTATGTGATAACAACAACAAATGGGGGTGGTCTGAACATGAAGAAGATAAAGAAGATGGAGAGATAAGAAGACCTGCAAATTTCTCATCGAGGAAGATCTGCAAATTTCTTATTGATTGATGCTCACGTGAAGAAGATGGATAAATAAGAAGAGATCATTGCTACTTGTGAAAATAATTAAGCCTTCAAAAGAAGAATGAGATGAAGAATATGCAATTTGGAAGATATGCTCATTTATGCTACCGATATTGAAGACGCCCAATAAAATATGTTGGAAAACTTGAAGAACATTGTGCAAAAGATTTTAATTTGATCAATACAAAGATGTTGTTATTGGAAGGATCACTCATGAGGGCTCATTTGGCCTATAGAATATTATTATCACCCATTGATCAATTGTTGTTTGATTAAATACAACCTGCATAATCAAAAGATAATAAGATCTTTTGTTACAAATTGAAACAATGATGATGAACAATGCTTAAGTGAAAATGGGATAGTATGTGTTTGTCGAAAGTATGGACCAATGGAGGAGTTGTGCTGGCCAAATGTATGAATAACTAGTCAGTTCAAATTTCCCACAATTATGAAGAAGCGCTCTATGAAAATGAAGATGCAAATGGTTGTGATATCGTGTAAGGAGAAGATTAGAAATCCTATTGATGGTTTTGAACCTCTCTCTTTATCACTGTCTTCTTTTTGTGTGCGATTGAACCACTAGTGTAAAATCAAACATTATTGGTCAACTTGGTTGACTAGTGGACCTCATCGACCTGTTCAAATTTTGTGGAGCATAATGTGTTGAATCATGAATGAAGTGGAGAAGAATGTGTTGAATCATGTATATTGTGTGGAGAAATGGAGTCTACTTGGTTGAGTATCAGTTGAGATGATCGAATCTACTAAAGAGAATCGACTGACTTGAAGTGTTTGTCAAATGAGGTCGGCTCAACTACTGACAATCAACGGCATAAAATGATGAGTTCATTCAACACATATAGTTTTGACTACAATGTAATATAGATGTTGAAGTTCTTGTGTTATGCACATGGAGACTTATGTATAAAAGAATTTCATGAAGGGCATAGTCGAGTCTATAGTTCAGTCTTTTTCGAGACGAAATTTAGTCAAGTCAAATTATAGTCGATTTTTTATTTTGAGTCTAGTCAAAGAAAAATAAAAAAGTTGTCGATTGATTCGTAAGTATACTTATTGTAAACTATGAGTGAGTTTGAATCAACAACTTGATTGGGTCAAGTGTACAATTGATTCAATGAAGTTAAAATTAGAATTTAAAGAATGAGGGGGTTAAATGTGAGTCTTTCAAGGCAGGGTATCCCCTCCACCTATGTAATGTAATTCGACCTCTTTCCAACATCATTTGATAGCCAATCAATATCATTTAATTATAACAATAAAATCTCGGTATCAACAAAAAATATTCTTACAAACACTTAGAGAGTCAAGTCTTAGTTATAGTCAAGTCCTTGAGTCATAGTCAATCATATTTCATGTAATTTGATATGTAGAATCCATACATTTTATAAATCTAAATGCCCAGCCATGAGTGATAGAAGAAGAGTAGCAAAGAAGGAAGATTGATGAGAATTAGTAGCAATGAGCATACAAACATTTAACACTTCATTCAAATATTGACATTGACAAAGGAAATAATTATAGCAATTGAGCGAGTAGAGTATCCCAACAGAAAGGCACATAAAGAACAATCGACTAAACATTTATCTTTAAGAGTGATGTTTTAGCATGATTGAGCATGAGATTGACTTACAAGAACTTCTAAAAGCATCACTACAATGGAAAAATATGGAATCATTAAGAAAGAGACATTAGACAACATGGAAAGAGTTTAAAGAAAATATGATGACACAAGAACATTTGAATTGATTGAGATCCTTGGTAGAAGAGTTGCATAATAGTTCCTCAAATCGTGACAAAGAAAATAGAGGAATTGTAACATACCCAACCACCCAGGATGGGTCATGCCACATCAAAACTCTCTCATAATAATCTCTGATACCACTTTGTAATGTCACCATTACCAACAACTCAACAAAATTTTCTCTTCTACCAATTTCTAACATCCCCATTATTAGGGATTCAAAAAAAATTGTCATGTGACTTTCTGGGCCCAAGCTCAAAAACGTCATGCAACATTACAAATTTGGATACCATAACATTTAAATAACAATTATACATATGATAAGAGTTAAGAGGAAGTAATAATAACATGTGTGCAACAATAACCATTCATATATAGAATTTAACAACAAAGGTTTCATGACAAAGAACACATAATTGCATACACACAGTAATTGAAATAAGCACATGAATGACACTTATCTCAGGAAATAAACACCAAATAATTGCCTACCTTCCACATTCCTCCCATCCTTAGACCACATTTCTCATAAATCTCAACACTGGGTCACCCTCAAGCTGGGGCTAAATTCGACCAGGATAAAAGGGTTTATAACCCAGGCTAAGTTCTATTTAACAACATACAAAAAATTAGACATAGGTTCCTACTCAAATAACAACTCACAGTCTCTCATTCTTGTTGGCACAAGGGCAGACCCAGGGTTCACCTCCAAGAGCGCACCAACAAGCCCTAACTACTGGCCCTTTCGGCAACACCTGTGAAGCAGATGCAGTCTCACCCAAAGAAGTTATGAGGGGGTTGCAGGACAGGAATGTCTACAACCAAAGGGGATATCAAGTGGATATAACAAAAGAACAACACAATGTTCATATATCACTTATCAGCTTAGATCTATTCTACACATCTACTTATCATATCTAAAACAGTAATGCAATCACAATATATCAATGACAAAGATAAAATACCAATCACACACAACACAAAATATACGTGGTTCACCCTCTCTCTAAGGCTACGTCCACAGAAATGTGCTATAATATATTAAGGTAAAGCATACAATTCTTGTCTGCGCTCTTAGCTAGTAGATATTCTTTCTTCTCCTCTCTTTATCTCCCCTCCCTGCACACCCAGCTGCAGGGTTGATATTTGCACCCAACTGAAGATCTTACAATACCATAAGGCTCTCGTACTCGTCACTTCTTTCTCACACACTACTATTTTCTTGATCACATAACGAAAAAGACAAAAACAATAATCATAACACCAACCCATCCCAGGTCCTTTAGACCTCTATTTATACATTACAATATCTCACCAACATCCTTAGGCCAAAACCTAGGTGTCCAAAACCCTAGATACCAAAACCCTAGGTCAACTTGACCCGTATTTTCAGGTCTTCACCAACCTGTCTTTCCTTCCTTCTCACGCGGTGCTCCAAAGCATCCAATGGTGGATTTTTTGGCTTACTGATTTTTCCACGATCCTTATATCTTGTTTATCTATCATCCTTGATCTCCTCATTCAACGACTTACTTCACTCCGTCTTTTCTGCTCTTTTGCTCACTTCGACCCAATAACAATCACTGTGTATTTTGCGAAGTTCGCATTCTCCCTTTTATTCCTTGATCTTTGCATACTTCCATAACCAAGGGCCAACAGGCCCCCAACACTCACCTATGACTCATCCCGAGGCACTTCAAATATGAGCTTCCTATTTTACTTCAACTCTAGACTACACAGTGCAACCTCTACTTTCTGCTCGATGCCTCCTCTTTTTCCCTTTTGCAAACTGTCTTTTCTATGTCTGGTACCCAGTTTCAACTGCACCTGGTACCTAGACCCTTTTCTTCATGCTTTTACTGAGAGCTACGAGGCAATTGGTTGTCATAGTACAATTTCAATCAGCTCCCATTCACTAAACCTTCCTTCCACTCCCCATTCAGAGTCTTCAATTGCGCAGCTCCTCCCTCTGTAACATAAGTGATCTCGTATGTCCCTAGCCAATGCATTCTGAACTTCTTAGGATGTTTTATGATCTTGCCATCATATACTAGTACTATATCACCTTGTTTGAATTCCTTCTTCTTGATGTTCCTGTCATGATAGGTCTTCTCTCTTTCCTTTTGAACCTGCTGATGGAATCCTGCAATGAATCTATCTTCCTCTAGTTCAAACAGTTGTGAAATCCTCTCTTGAATAGCGCCTGGGTCATCCATATCTGTAAAGGAAGAAATTTTTAGGCTTGGTACCAAATATTCCATTGGAACAACAACTTCAAGACCATATACCAACTTGAAAGGGGTAGCCCATAATACTGTTGGTACTCTTAAATCTCAATCATCCCTATTCACATAGAAAATCTTGGTTAGTTTTGTTTCCAAAATCTTGTTGAATGCTTCTATCCCATTTTCTTAGGGATGGTACGATGTGCTCTTCTGATGGTGGACTGCAAATTCTTCAGTCAGGGATTCAACTATCTTATTGATGAAATGTGTTCCTTGATCACTCATAAGGATCTTTTGGCATCCAAACATGGTTATGATGTCATCAAATATGAAGCACGCAACTGTATTTTCACTACAGTCCTTAACTGCTCTTTCTTCATCCCATCTAGTCAAGTACTCTGTCGCAGTAATTATGTACCTTGCTCTTGTGTGCTTTCCTGGTGGGTTTATAGGTCCCATGAAGTCAATGGATCACTTTTCGAATTCTTGTAGGGTCAACTGTGGTGCTAATGTAATTTCATCTCTTCTGGATAGTTTCCTGACTCTTTGGAATACATCGCAGGCTCTGGAATAGTCTTTATCATCTCTGTGTAAGGTAGGCCACCAAAGGCCAGCTCTAAGAACCTTCTGCACAATTTCTTTTCCTACATAATTTCCTCTTGTGATGCCTGCATGAGATTCTACAAGGATCAGTGGTCATTCATCCTCCATAACACACCTTTTCAATATCTCATCAGGTCACATCTTGTATAAATGTTTGACTATAAGTGAGAAGTCTCCAGTGCACACTACTAGTTGTTTCTTCTAAGGAATTGTGTACTCACTACGTGCCATTCCTGTTGATAGGAACTGGACTATCTCTGCGAAGTGGTCATCGATATTTCTAATGGCCAGTAGCTAAGAATATGGTAGTGCATCCTCCAAACTGGTCGGTTCTTCACCATATTCCAACCTTGACAAGTGATCAAGACATTTGTTCATTCTCCCTAGATTTACTATGATCTCAAAATCATATTCCTGAAATAGAAAAATCCATCTGCATATCCTCCCCCCCAACACTGGCTTGTTGACTAGGTATTTCAGTGTGGAGTGATCAGTAAACATTTTAAAGTGTCCTCCCAACAAGTAGTGGTGAAATTTATGCAATGCATATACCATGGCTAACCCTTCTCGCTCAGTGGTGGTGTAGTTGATCTCAACAGTTGATAGCTTCCTACTAGAAAAGGCTAAAGGGTAGTCAATATCTCCTATTCCCGGTTGTGCTAACACAACTCCTAAAGCAATGGAAGACACATCGACATGCACATGAAACTCCTTGGTCTAATCTAGGAAAACCAAAATGGATGCAGTAACCATTTTCTATTTCAGTGTGTCGAAGCTCTGCTTGCATTCTTTTGTCCAACTAAACTGATAATCCTTCTTCAACAACTTCTCCATGGGCACTGTAATCTGAGCATAGCCCTTAATAAACTTCCAGTAGTAGCCTGTGTGTCCCAACATAGTGCCCAGTTGTTTAACTGACGTAGGAGGGGGTAGATCAACTATAATGGCGATCTTGGATGGATCTACCAGCAATCCTTGTTTACATACAATATGTCCTAACAGAACTCCAAATGGTGAAAATAAAATGCATTTCTTCAGGTTCAAGGCAATTTGGCACTGCCTACATTTATCCAACATTAGCCTTAAACATTCAATATGATTCTTCAATAAACTAAAAAAAGTCCAATCATCAAAATATGCTTCTAAAAATTTATGCATAAATTCCTTGAATGCTTCGAGCACCACCCTGGAAACGATGGATGGGGAATTATTCAATTCGAATGGCATTACTGTGTATTGGTAGGATCCCCATTCTGTTGCAAATGTGGCCTTATGGAAATATTCCTTGGCAATCTGGATTTGATGGTATCCTGAAAATCCATCTATAAAAGAATATACTTCTTGGCCTCCCACATTATCTAACACTTCGTCAGAGAATGGTGTAGGGAAGGGGTCAGGCAAACAAGCATCATTCATCTTCCTGAGATATACGCATATCCTGATTTCTCCTGTTTTCTTGTCTTGTACCACCATAGGGCTAATCCACTCCGACTCTTCGACATGTTCTATAATCCTTTCTTCCAACATTCTGTCAAGCTCAATCTTCACTTTTTCCTTATATTTAGGGTTCAGTCTGTAAGGTCTATGTCTAACTGGTCTTGCATCTTGCTTCAGAGGGATCCTGATCTCTCCCATATTTCCTTTAATTCCCTTCATATCAGTGAACTTGGTTGGAAGCAAGTCCTGATATTCATGCAATAACTCTGTAATTTTCTCAATGGTGGCAGCATCCCAATAATCTCCAACATTTGAAAACTTTGGTGTCTACTCTGTTCCAATATTGACCTTCTTAAGCTTGATCGATTGTCCAATAAATGGTAGCTCAACTCCTAGTCCTTCCACATATCTTTGGCCTTCTGTTTCTACGATGTTCACCTTCCTAGGATCATCGTCTTCATCAACATTGATGTTGTAACAACCTTTTAGTTTCTGGAGAGGTGCAATCCATTTGTCCTCTTCTTGTTCCAAAGGAAGGCTAGATGCCTCCTCGAATACTTTCTATCTCACAATATGTAATTCTTGATCTACTGAAGGAAATTGGCTTTTAAATAGGAATGTAGTTACAAAATTCTGAGTCATACCTTCCCAATCTATAGTGATGAGGTGTATATCTTCTTGGAGGTACCAGTTGATAGGAATCGTGTCCAGTGTGTTAATGAATTTGTGCACCCATTGTTCTTGAGGAATTTTTCTCCAGGCTTGTTCACAGCTTCACAAATGGTCCTTTGGGCAGCTTTGACCTATGTACCAAACTTCACAACCTTCCACTTGTGCTGAGAACCATGTTGTCATTAAGGTATGACACTGTATACAATCTGTAATGTTACTTTTATGTGCCCCCCACCATATTGCTAGGGTTTATCTCAGGGCCTCATCCATCGCCAATAGTCGTTGTTGCATTGGTACACTCCCTTCAAAGTCCGACAAGAAGGTTTCTAGAGGATTTAGACCATCATAGGTGGGTAAGTTACTTACTGTTGTGCCAATCCAACAGACTTATCTGGTTAATCTAGCACATCTTCTTGTAGATACTTCATACATTTTATTATTCTAGTTCTCCAGTGCTTCTTTTGAGTTTGATGAGCATACGTTGTCACTTCACCAGCTTAAGTTTCCATCAGTTGTGGGATTAATGTAATCCTATTGTCTGGCTATTAATTTGTATATATTTTTTAGTGCATATGTGTGGTCTTCTTCTCTGATAGGTTTTGTGTATTGCTGACCTTCATATGGATATAAAGGTGCAATGACCCTAAGGCCATCTCTTTCAAAAGTCATATGTTCTTTCTTTAAATCAACCACAATGGAATTATTGAAAGCCCAATCGATTCCTAACAACGCGGGGTAAGGACAAATATCATCAACTACTTAAATTACCTCAAAATATGCAAACATTCTTACTCTGTCGATGTCCACAGGGACATGTTCTAATCTGCCAAAAGGGCTTACAGCTTGCTGATTAGCCATCCTAAGTCTGATAGGGGAATAGATCAACTTTGGTTTTCCCATAAGTGCCCAAGTTTTCTTCGTCATGACATTGACCTCCGACCCTAAGTCGAGGACTACATAATCGATCTCATACTCTCCTATTTGAGCATTCAAATGTAATTCCTTATTTGTCCTTCTCTTCTTACAGATTTGGTGTACTGCCCTATTCAGTAAGGGGTCTATCTTTCCTAGCTCATATTGTCTGATTAAATTTTGTAACTCTTGTACAACGCTTTCATCCTGAATCAACTTAATACAAATATATAAAAATTCCATGAGCTCTCTTACCTCTTTTCCTTCTTTTGGAGAAGCAGACTAATCAAATTCCAGAGGCATTCCATATTCTCTCACTTATGGTCTTGTCTTTGATGAAGAGCCTTGGTCTCCTCTGAATTATTTTATGGCTTTCTCAAATATTTTTCTTTCTTTCTTTGCATCAAAGGTTTGGGTTTTCTCTGCAACTTTCCTAATTCTTGAATCTTCTGTAGTATTTCCTTTGGTCATTCTGTCATCTCTTGTAACAATGCCTCCTCTGGTTATAACAGTGACTCTAGGGTATTCTACACGAGGCTCAAAATATATCAGTTGCACTTGTAGGTTCTGTTGAGGTCCTCGTCTTTCTTGAATCTTAGCTAGCAACATGGGACAATCTTCTATAACATGGTCAAACGAGCTGCAGTAGCTGCAAGTGGTACAAGGGTTCTAGAAATCCCTTGCAAGGTGTCCTAGTTGTGCGCAGTTGTTACAAATTATTTTCATCACCCTTATGATTGTTAATGATGTAAACCTATATGTTTCCTTCAGAGGGGTCAGTGGCCTAAATTATTGAAGAAAGAAGGGAGAAGAAATTTCCCTGAGAGAAGAAGTTGTATTTTCGTTTATAAAAACCCTATTAAGGAGGATTTCTGTAGGCTGCTATACACACAGAGTGCAGAAATGCTTGATTTCCGCATGTTGCACTATAGCTAGGTTGTAGATTTCTTGTAGGTTGCACTATAGCTAGCGTGTGGTGGCCTTCGTACGTGGGAAAAACGAGCATTTTCGCGATGCTTCTAGAAGGAGAAGCTTCTATGGTGAGGTGGCCTCTGAATGGTTTGGATATTACTTGCTTTCATGATTTAGTGGGATCATCCTAACCTCCTTACCTTATCCTCTTCAACTTATAAAAGGAGAGGAGCTCTCATGGAGAAAGTTAGTTGGATTGAGTTGGTTTTGGAGCTTGAGCTTGATTGGGTTGGAAATTTCTTGAGCTTGTTAGCTTGGTATGTTGGCTTTGAGATTTGCTTTGTCAAAATAGATTGTGAGTAGCTATTAGATCCATGGTCTCAGAATCCTTGAAGCAAGAAGTGTGTGGGAATCAAGGGACTGTTGGAAGGAACCTTACGACATCAAGGCATCTGGTTGTAATCTCTCTTCCTATTATTTAATATAATACAATGGCATGTTTCTTTCCCATAAAATTATTCTCATTTTATTACATGACTCCTTGATCACATGTTTAAGTTTTTATTGAATCTATCATAGTTTCTTTCAGTTTGGTTGGTTTGTGTCATTGCATATCTGGTTTCACAAGAGCATCGGAGTGAAGTGGGAACAACAAAGATATAAGGAAGGGATCTCAAAGGTAAGTCATCAATTCCTTCTTTGATAGTTAGATCAATGATTGTAACTTAGGGAAAGTGTCATGTCCTGTCCTATTTTGTTATAGATCCAGGTGGTAATAGGGAGATTAGTTTATGTCTGCATTTACCAATTTATCCTATAACAAAATTGGTGACTCCACTGGGGATCAGATTGTTTTCCTATTTTGTCTTTCTTTCTTGCTTTGATTGATTAGTTTCTGTTTTCTAAGTCACTAGGAGATCCATCTTGACTCTTTGACTGTTTAAATTCATGGAAAACCTTCTTAATTTTTATTTTTTTTCCATCTTTGTTTGGTTTCCGCACCCTGCTTTGAGGGACAATGTCGTTACTAGGGATTTCCGCACCCTACCTATTTAGACCAGTGTGGAAAATACACACCCTACCTGTATCCGGCCTATAGAAATCAGGGATTTCCGCATTGTGTTAGTCTACAGCCTACAGAAATTGTGAAAATTTTGATTTTTGATGGTTTTTTCCTTACCTAGACCTTGGATTTGGTTTTGGAGTGAATTTTTGGGTTTGATTATGATCTGTTTACATTCTGCTTGATATCTTTGAAACTGCTTTTAGCCATCTTTTCTTTTTTTTTCTTTTGGAAGATTTGGTCTCTTGCTTTGAGTGTCTTTTAGTTACAAAGCATTGTCTATTCTTTAGAATTGTTTGGTGAAAGAACTTTTTTTTTTTTATTGAATAGTTCGTGCTAAAAGAGAAAATTGTTTGGGTTTCTTTGTTTCATGTCGATTTTCTAGTTCTTCTAGCTATCTTTGAAACATAAAGTTTTAATTTATTGCTTTATATTAGATTAGGGGAATCCTTGCATTTGAAGTAGCGAAATTGCATGATTCTTGGCATTTTTTGGTCTTAAATTCTGAAATTTTTTCCCCCTCATGGCCAAGGGGGGGCATGAATCGTGTATTGCTGTACAGTCTATTTTTCTCATTTCTTGAAGATATTGATATTGATGAGTTTTAAAAGTTTGGGACATTGGGCATATGGGAATGATAAATGTTTTCTCCTTCTCGTAGCATAGCTTTCATCGAAATGAAAAGATTGCATCTTCATCTCTTTGCATAACTTTTGAGTCGACAAAACACCATATTGTCCATTCCATTTTCCTTTTGAGTAACAACATCCATAAAATAAAGCGCTTATAAAAATTGATTAGACATTTTTATATTTTCTGGTAGCAAACCTACATTAGATTAGTTGTAGGGCTTTGGAATAGGTGTGAAAGATAACTTTCCAAAGATGCAAACAAACATAGAATATTGCATCAAGGAGTAGTGAAATACACTTGCTACATTTTGTCCCGCGAATCCCTTCTAACACAAGGGTCAATCACGAGGTTACATTGAAACTGGCAGAGTTAATCACCCTCCTTTGTTGGTCTTGGTGTAGAGATTGTGCGTATTATGGGGGTCACTTGAAGGTATACCCACAAGGATGAGTGGAAGCCTTTCAAGTTGATTTCGGGCTAGATACCCTGCCTTTGTGCATGGATCAGACTGTCGACTATTTCCCCAGGCATCACTGTTGTAGTTGGTAACCTTAGTGGCCTATCTCTCTAGGTTTTTTACACGAGGTGACTGTGGAGGGGCAAGTCTTCACGGTACCTGGAATCGACGTTTGCCAAACTCACTCGGAATCCTTGGAGGGTATACCCATGTTTATGTGTGGGAGATTGCACCAGGGTGTAAGTCTATTAAGTAGGTCATCAAAGTAACTTTTCCACCTGCTCTATCTCATCCCTTTCTTACATTGTTCCCATGACATTGGATTTCATCACCAACTAGTGTGTTCATTATGAGAAAGTTTTTGTTTGCTTTCTTGCTTACTAGATTTTTAGCGTGTGCTCTTTGTTTTACCTAGTGGATTCTAGATTGGATCTTTTATTTGATGGTGTCAGTTCCCAAAATGACCAATGAAGGAACCCCTGCTCTAGGGGAACCTTTTGTTTTTCCTTCTTACGGAAACATTGGTCCTCTTCTCATTGCTACTTTGAGCCTTCCAGGTCTCATAATTGGACTACTGGTATGGTTTTTTTCCACTCAGGTAGTCCCGAATGCAGTTAGTGCTTCATTTGTAAGCACTTCCCCACAAGAACATCAACCTCATTTTGATCCTTCACCTT
>WSFP011500170.1:0-13936 GCA_009831015.1 Picea engelmannii | reverse complement strand
GATTTGGCCCATTTATATCCTTGAAATGGAACTAAAGGGATGAGTCAGAACGTTTCCAGTATATGGAAGGTCAAGGATCATGGATCTTGTGACGTGACATGGAAACCCGACACCATTTTTTATTTTTGGGCACAAAAAGAGATGTACTTGGGTTGTAGTGGTGCAACCCACGTATATGCATGCTGTACAATAGGTAGGGTGCGTATATGTGGAAAAATAATGTTTTTATCTCTGGGATTTGCAAAAAGGGACTTCAAGTCTGCATAGGGAAATGGAAAAAGGTCCTCTGTGCAAGTTATCCTAGGGTGAGGAAAATCTTGCTATAACAGATGCCCCCTAACGTGTGAGGTCAGAGGAGTATCTGTGATGGCCGAAATACATTATAATTGTTGGAAATACGGTTTTCGTTACATCAAAACCCGCAGGTGATTGGTAAAATCAACACCGCCAGATTTCAAGGATCCACGAGAGGCGATTAGTCCCTTGTCACGATACATCGGGGAGCGCTGCCTACTTGCAATTTCGCGCAACAATCTCCCCCTCAGCGCGAGCCGAGTGTGTATCTAACTTGTGACCTCTAGCTCTGATACCAATTGTTGGAAGTACGATTACCGTTACACCAAAACCCGCAGGTGATTGGTAAGCTCAACACCGCCAGATTTCAAGGATCCATAAGAGGCGATTAGTCCCTTGTCACGATACACTGGGGAGCGCTGCCTACTTGCAATTTCGTGCAATCATAATACCCAGAAGTGGAGTAATGGAGACCCAACTGGACGAACTAGTTGCTCATGAGAATATTATAATCTGTACTGAATTTGCACACATGGATGCCAATTTGAATTACACTGTAGATCCATGTGAAAATATACCAAACAACTGTTCATGGCCATGAGTAGGCAATACAAAGGTGGTTACATGCCAAAGGTTGTCATAGTCACGAACAAAGCCCAATAAAACCAGTCTCAAAACCAGTCTGAAGATATCTGTATACAATGGAGTACAATCTGATCTCCCATGATCACTGAAGTCACATAGGCACTGGTCCAATGAAAGGTAGAAACAACTTAGGAAAGTTGCGACTATAAACTGATGTATTCAAGTCTTCTACACAATTCGCCAAAGGTGCAAATCTACATCGTGTGAATAAAGGAGTTGAGGTCGAACACAATGAGACTTCATTTGATTACCGGTCATTAAGGTATACCGTTAACAAACGTGAGACTGCCTACCTATAATGAAAGTAGGTATTAAGGCATTGAGTACATTCTTACAAGTGTGAATAGAGGTGTCTGGGTCGAACACTTGAAGAATCCATCGATCAAGAGACATTGATGTATTCCCAACTGTCGATGGCGAGAGAACCTGCCACTAATGACTACAAGCCTCTAGGTACTCATAGAACTCTAGGTATCGTCTCTAGAATAGATGAGATGAAGTCAATGGAAGGAGACCCGCTAAAAGGAGAGCATTAAGACATCTCTCATCATTCAGCATGAGGTACAAAGTAGGAGCTTAATGATTTTGGAGGAAATAAAACGAAGAACATGTTCATGAACCAACGACTCTGTGTGTCTTTTGCATGTGCCATATGCAAGCGGTACACGAAAAAGACCCTCTGAATAGCAGCCAATAAGGAAACATTCTGATAAAGGTGATGAAACCACCAATAAGGTTAATGGCATCCAAGACATTGCACAAATCCCAATGTGTGAATAGATGTCTTGCCGTCGAACACAAGAGAAACCACCTAGTCAACAACCAATGATGAAATGTCGACTGCTGGGTTCAAGGTTAGCTACCAATGAGGAAAGTAGGACCAAGGTGCATAATAGGACTACACCTTCATGTAACTCTGAGACACACTGAGGGTATGGCCGACATCCAAAGTCAAGAGTTTTGAGGAATGGACACACATGTTGATAGATATCCTTTGAACAAGAGCATGAGACATATGGAATACTCTGGCAGCATAGACTCAATGATGAAACTTTGAGATGCAGGAGGCATCAATCAACTCTCCATAAGGACTGGAAGAGTAACCAGTTTGGGGAGTAAACTCTCTGTAACAAGCTCAACTTC
Source organism: Picea engelmannii (assembly GCA_009831015.1). NCBI lineage: Eukaryota > Viridiplantae > Streptophyta > Pinopsida > Pinales > Pinaceae > Picea > Picea engelmannii. The sequence goes on along the minus strand of WSFP011500170.1, from coordinate 11,854 downwards.
CTAAGGTCATGCTAAACCCAAAATTTTGATGACAAGTGGACTAAAAATTTTTGTGCTATGTTCAAAGGTGACACGACTGCTGCCACTATAAGATAATATTATTTTCCCGCCAGTCTTTATTTTTTTTTCCATAGTCAAATGAATGCTATGATAGAGAGGAGGAAACGAGTGTCACAAGTAAGAAATCTAGTTCCAGCAGTGGAACGTACCTATGTTCAATGCAAGGAGGTGCATGTGGGAGATGGAAACTCGGGGGAATGTTTCCTCCTGGGTATAGGGTGTCAAGCTACAAAGGATATAAACAAGGCTCTGCTTGGTTGATGATGCAAATTGCTGAGGTGAAAGGCTTATAATGCAAAAGCAAGAACCGACAATAGGGTCAATACTGCAAGCGAGAGAATGAGATGCAATTACAACTTAACGCCAAAAAATGTCCTTTTTTGTAATCCTAGTTTACTTGGTTTGAAAAAGGGATAAACTTGCACCAAATAGACGTCCTTTCAAATCCAATTTACGAGTGTGAAAGAGACAATCTCACTCGACAATCTTTTCGCTTTTTGAAACGAGTCGGAAAAGAGATTAAATCAAACTCGTTGGGGAGTTTCTAGGCGGCATGTCATGGGGGAGGCCAAGGCTCCCGTGCAGGACTTCTGTGAAAGGTCAACAACTTACGAACAAATGACACAAGCTTGGGAAAACCTAGATCTTTCCAAGTAGAGGGGGCTAAAATACTCGCGGAGGTTACCTTCCCAATGATGTATCGTAGAATGCTTCTTATTTGAAAGGGCATAGGAGAAGGAAGTCGAGGCTCCACAAGATCATTCCAATCAAAGGAAACCACCCTAGGACTTGGAGGGAGTGTGCTCGGAGAGAGTAGAATGCTCCCTTGTTCAGAAGGTACATGACTAGAAATGCTAAGGATGTGGTCGAAGGACGCATCACCCTCCAAAAGAAGAGTGGGATTGACCGAATATTGCATCGACAATGTCACTTCCTTAGGCTTGTCACTCTCCAAGAGAAGAGTGGGATCGACCGAAGATTGCATCGACATGACCACTTCTTTAACCATTGGTTGAATAGGATGTGAGACAACAAGGTCAAGAGGTGCATCACCCCCAAAAATAGGAGTTGTTGTCGATCAAAGATTGCATCGACACGACCGTTGGTTGGACAGGATGTGAGACAACAAGGCCAAGAGATGCATCACCCCCAAAAAGAAGAGTGGTGTCAGCCGAAGATTGTATCGACATGACCGCGGTATCAACCAAAGAATATTGGGAAACCAAAGACGAATCCGAACCCGAAGGGCCCCCAGGTAAGGACCACGCTTCTTGTACCACAACAATAGCAGGGCACAAACGAGTAAGGTGTCTCCTTTGCAAAGCCTACAAAGGAAATTAGGATTACGTCTTACATGTCTGGGCTTCTCAATCATATGAATGCCCCCAACATGACTTGCAGTGGCTAGTGACATGCTCCCAGCATGACTTGCAGAGGCTAGTAGCGAATCTCCAACATGACTAGCAGAGGTTGGTGATGGAAGTGTAGTGTGACTAGCAGTGACTAGACTTGTGACCCCAGCATGACGTGCAACGGTTGGTTGTTGGTCTTCAACATGACTAGCAGAGGTTGGTGATATAATGGAAGTACAACTTGCAGTGACTAGACTGGTGGCGGTGGTTGGTTGCGGCATTTGAGACCAAGGTTCCGGGAAAGACTGGTTCTAAGAAATTGCAGGCCAAGAAGGGTTATGGTATACACCATGGCTCTGTCCGATAGGATAGTATCCTCCTCCATACTGATTCATAAAGGGTTGTAAGGGAATTGTCACCGAGGAAGCCGCTTGCGAAGAGAAAGAGACATGACAAGGGTTACTCAGGTGAGGATATATGTTGCCCCAAAACGAAGGAACTTTGTGAAGGGGGTTGCCCATACTATAAAACTGGGTCCCCCCGGATGAAACATGAGAGGACAGACGAAGGTCCTCCATGGGAAAAGTGTTCGTAGGAACCGATATAACGAACGAAGGGTACATAGCTGGGGTGTAATAAGTAGAATAACCACCCATTTGAGGACTGACTCCTGAAAAAGCGAGACTAGGATTGGATCTGTAAGAGGGGAGATTCCAACCTCCCATAGTGAGAGTCAGTTGAGGGATAAGACTCCTCTCAAATGAAGACGCATACATAAAAGCCATCGTGCCCCCGGGTGAATGTATAGGCATATTAAGAGGGAAATGATTAGAGACCCAAGGCATTGACTGAGTATCATAATTTTGCATACCATTATGAAACACAAATGAATTCGTCCCCATGAAATGAGTGAATGTCATGGGGGAGGTAGCAGTAATGAGGGAGCTAAAGGAACTCCACTATCCATGATAATGAAAACTCATGGCGCAATATAAAATCCTAAGGTCAACTAATAATCAAAGAGTATGCCAAAATAAAACAAAAGGCCGATATGCACACAAACAAGATAAAGTGGCTGAAAGAGGGCTCCCTCCCTAAAGTAGGCATGCCTCGCCCAAGAGGGGCCTGAGACTCCCTTCCAAAGATCGAAGGTGTCAGAATCAGTTATAAGGGCCCTCGTGGGCTTCACAACCAATCGGTCAGATTCCCCTGGAGAGGTAATCCTCCATAGAGGTTGTGTGTTTTCCAACCCTTATCTGACCCACGGTACCTGTAGAATAACCCCTGCAAGTAACCTATGTGGTACCTATGTCAAGCAACTAAGAAACCATGATATGACCGATGCACAGGCGAATAGTCGTAAGTCAGGTCCACCGTATGGGCAGGGTAACAAAGCTCGAAACCTCGAAAGCACCGCCTCTCACAGAGGTAAAGGTACTATCAAGATCCCCATATACGAAAAGATCCCCAGAAATATATTTGACGCTAAGAAGGTATCGAGGGGATATCCCTTCAACCAACCTCACACGACCTTGTGTTTAACGTCGTTGTAAGCAGAGTCTCCTGACGCCACCAATTATACAATGGATTTCACCACTCCCTTAGTCAGACACATATGTTGATTTAATAGCCTTGGAGAAGTTTACTCACAAAATCCTATTCCAAGGCTCTAAATCCTAAGCTTGTTTGTGCACCCTAGAAAATAAAAATTGTTACTAATTAATTTTAAATTATCAACGTTACTTTTAGTGGCCTTTCTTACTCAAAAAAGGTGCGGTTGTGAAACTAATGATGTTATGACTCAACAAGTAAAATAAATGAATATGAATACAATGCAAAGTCCTAACTTCAATTCCCAATGAATGATATTCTTTTCAAAATGCAATTCTCAATTTAATTCTGCAATTCCAAATAAGATACAATCTTTCTTTACATGTACTAAGATCAATGACAAGGACCCAAAAGATCAAATGCCATCTATGCAAAATGCCTAATATTTTTGTATTTTCAATATAAAGGAGTGAAAATGAAAGGACTAAACAACAACTTGATATAAAAAATCTACTGTCTGTAAGCAAAGACAAACCAAGTAAGATATCAAGAAGCAAACACCCAACCCAAGATGCAAGGACAATCAAATGAAAAGGATGATGAGAAAGACACCACCCAAAAATTCAACCAAAAAAAGGTTTCATATCATTCCACATACACTTAACAGTCACAACAGAGACCCAAGAAGACTCAACAACCATCCAAACTTACCCAACAACCATCAAACCCAGCAACCAAGCAACAAAGGGTGATGTACCCGACTGTTCAGGAGAAAAACGCGTATATACGCCTCTTGTAGAAGGACATCATGCGTATGTACATGATTGTCAGGTAAAAACCCACGTATATGTGTTAAAACACAGCCAGGGTTAGGAGAAGGCTAAGAAACTCAGACTCAGAATGAACAGAGGCTGTCAAGCAGTGAGACGACAAGAAACTCAATATAAACGAGAGCAATCCAAGGAGAAAAACACTCCAAACCCCGAAAATAAGATTCTATCCCCAGTATGGTCGCCAATTCTGTTACGAGGAAAATCTCTCTATGGCTAGGGGTAAATCACAACATACGGAAATGACTGCATAAATCAACTCTAATCTCAGGTATGGTATACAAACAAATATGCTAGCAAGATAAGATAAAAGGCCTACCTCATCCAGACGTTCGATGAAGTCCACCGTTGAGCACTTGACTTAAAGAAATACACCTACAACTTGTCCTCAACAACCAAGAAACGTAAGCATATGGTGATAGTATATAATGTTAGCACATTCATCAGCATAATCCATCAACATTCATAACAAATATGCCCATGGAATAAAAATTCAAATATTTGCAAGATATTAATTGGACGAGAAAAGAGTATTTCTATTAAAATGTAATCCTCAGAAGTGAATGAATTACAAACTTCCGTGTCGACACGGTTCGAAACCGAAAAACCAAGTCCCTTCCAGTTGGGCCTCCACCACTTCAATCCTCCATCAAAGGCAAGCTCATATACGAGAGACAATGAGGTTCTCAATCAAGTGGGGAAGAGATTGGGGACTGAACAATGTGTTCAGACTTAAAAGGACAAAGGGATGCAAACTCAATATGAAGTGAATAATTTCTCCAGAGTAACTTTGCTCTCAAAGTTGAATTCTTCTCCTCTTTTCCATAGCTCAGATTTGGTTTATTTATAGCCTTCAAGTGGAACTGAAGGGCTGAGTCAGAACGTTTCCAGTATATGGAAGGTCAAGGATCATGGATCTCGTGACGTGACATGGAAACCCGACACCATTTTTTAATTTTGGGCACATAACCTGATGTACGCGGGATGTAGTGGTGCAACCTGCGTATACACATGGTGTACAATAGGTAGAGTGTGTATATGTGGAAAAATAATGTTTTTAGCTCTAGGATTTGCAAAAAGGGACTTCAAGTCTGTATAGGGAAATGGAAAAAGGCCCTCTGTGCAAGTTTGTCTAGGGTGAGACAAATCTTGCTATAACACAAATGCTTTGAAAATCAGAGTGACACATACCATGATACCCGGACGGACTCATTACCTCATGGAGCAAGACCCATTGAGTTACACATTATTTTCGTCACCCCTATGACCGCTAATGATGTAAACCTATCATTTGTCTTAAGAAGGATCAATGGCCTAAATCCCTAAAGAAGAATGAAGATACTTTTTCCCAGAGAGATGGAATTATACTTTTCCTTTGTCAAAAACCTTAGAAAAAGGGATCGTCGCACCTTGCTTAGTGTTAAGGGTGCGATGATCTAGGATCGTCGCAGTTTGCACCACAGTGGCCTGCAACGTCGTCGCAGTTTGCTTAGTGTTAAGGGTGTGACGATTTTTGTATGAAGGAAAAAGATAAATTTCTCGAAAGTTCTAGAATAGAAGCTTCGAGGGTGAGGTGGCCTACGATCGGTTTGGATCTGAGTCGTGTCCCTGATCTCTTGGGATCATCCTAACCTCCTCACCCTATCATTTTCAGCCTATAAAAGGAGAGGAGTTTTCATGGGGAAAGTTGGATTGGGTTGGCTAGAACTTAGTTGGAAAGTTCTTGAGTTTTGTAGTTTGGAGTTTTTGGAGCTTGTATGTTGGCTTTGAGCTTTGCTTTTTCAAGATAGATTGTTGATATCAGAATTCGTGGAGCAGAAGTGTGTGGGAAGTAAGGAACTGTTGGAAGGAACTTGACAACATCAAGGCATCTAGTTGTATCTTTCTTCCACATTCTTTAATACAATGTTATATTTCTTTCCCATAAAATTGGTCTTATTTTATTGTATGACTCCTTGATCACATACATAGGTTTTGTTGAGTATACATTGTTGCTTTCACTTCATTGGTTTTTCTCTTTTTATATGTTCAACATCCCATAAGCCTTGGAATGGAGCGAGGATGACACTAGCGAGAACAAATGACATTTAAAAGGTATGTCATTTATCTCTTGTTAGTTAGTATGTTTGATAATTAAAACTTAGGGAAAGTTTTATATTCTGTCTTGTTTTGTTCTAGTTTCGAGGTGAAACTAGGGAGATCTGTTTGTGTCCGCACTTACCGATTAGTCTGATAACACACTGCTACTTCAAGATTAGACTGGTGGGATGGACGTTGCTGCTGCTGATAGATGGGGTGCACTGAAGAAAAGATGGGCCCTCCGAGGCCAAGATCAAGTCATATGGCTCTCAGTACTCCATGTCTAGGACTCGTGGGTCTCGAGACATAATCTTCTTAGTTATACCTAGGATAGGAGATAACATCTGGCTCCAACTCAAGGACATGTGCTCACCGTAGAGCACATGAGAACCTCAACATATCTGGCATGACCTATATCTGCTAGATCTCAACAAAAAGAATTAGTAATCTTTAGGGTGGTGATATCACCCCTCGCTCATATATGATATAAAATAAAGATAAGCAAGCATATATACATAAATGGAGAGATACAATATGAAAATGAAAATACAACTATACTACCATGATATGCAGATGGTATATACAATGAATGCAAATGCCTACCTTTCTCTACTTACCTGTTGGTTGAATGCTAGGTGTAGTCAAATAACCAGTGAAACCATCCTAGTAATATCTCATAATACCTGCCTCTTTGCTTCATCATGAACCAAACAATGATAAGTCAAGCACAAAAATAACATGAGTTAGAACATGTATCACATTGTTGGAAATCGTAAAGTCTAGATCATGGAGGCGGGTGAGAGGGACAAAATTATGCCAATTCACACTTCTAGGAAAGTGCTCAATCCATCTCAGAAAAGGATCGTGAAAAATCAAAGGATAAAAAAACTGACTCAAAAAGTCTAAAGGTTAGCTACCTTGGACGTCTTCACATCCTGAGGTCTGGGAAGGGACTAGTAGGAACCTAGAGGGTGATTGACAATTTCTTACGGGAAGGTTGAAAGACTGAGATAATAAACTTCTTCTTAAGGTATTCAACCTACCCTTGAATTCTAAAAGTAGGCTTTGCCTCGGAGAAAATTCAAGGCAAGGGACATGTTTCCCAACTACACCCTTAGTGACATAGCGAGGTAAAGTAATTGAAGGGGGTTGGAGAACCTTGTCACAAGTACCCTGCTTTGAGAAAGCATTGTCCTCACCTCTATCATGATCTGAGTACACTGGTGGTTGCTAATATTCTTCATAGAATAAATCCAAGTGCTCAAATGAATACTCATCAAAATCTTCAAGGTATGACTGAAAATCATCATGAGAAAATAGAACTAGGTCACCCTTGGAGATGTCTGTAACTATATCATTTCCTTGTTGCCAAATGTCAGGATCATTAGTAACCTCATATGATAGTTGTAAATGCAACATTTGGAAATGACCCTCAATGTCGTAAATGGGATCCTCATCTGAACCAATCACATCCCACTTATGTCTTCTAATATGTATGAACTCATCAATATTATCAACCATGTCACTACGTTTGTCATAACATGAAGGATTTAAAGCATCCAAAGGCTCCTCTAAAACTTCTTCACATTCCAATTAATAAAATAAGGCATCATCAAAATCTTGGAAAGGGAAATAACTTACTGTGTTCACTTCTTGTTGTGTAGGAGCGTCAATGGCTTGGATGACTTCATCAAATGAAAGAGGGTATAGTACATCATCCCCAAAACTCATCTCTTTAATCACATATTCATTAGGAAATGAAGGACCTAGCTCTTCCAAGGGTTCCTTTACTTCTTCACCTTCTGAATCATAGAATAAAGTGTCATCATAAAACTCGAAAAGAAAATGACTCACCTTATTCTCTTCATCTTGTGTAGGAGAGATAGGATCTTGTAGAGCTTTATTGGATGGAGGAGCGGATACTAATGCTTCATCCTCATAATTCACTTCTTTAGTTAAATCCTTACTGCATTTTATCGAATTATGGGAAAAATCGTGTTCCTCTTCAAGGGGTTGACAACTTTCTTCATAAATTTCTCCTTCTATATCAGAGGGTTCTTGGTATTGAGTATGGTACACATCCCTGAGATCTTGCACAATCTCAATGGTGAATCCTTCGTCCTGTAGGGCTACTGCGAGATTCTGAAGGGCATCTTCATATGTTAGTCATTGTGGTTTCACAAACTCAATAAACCTACTGATGAGGTCTACGAAAGATGATATACCCCTATCTTTGCAACAACTTTTAAACCAATCTTGTAAAAAAGATGGTAGAGAAAGTATGATCAATTTTACCAGAACATCCTCCCCTCCCAATTCTATCTCACTTATATACTTCAAGAATTCTACAATGTGAGTAATTGGGAGGCCTCCAAATCTTGGAGAGTTGTTTGACCATTTTGCATCAAACTAATGCAGGTATCCTTGAAAACTTTTGAAATCAATAGTCGGATACACTTGTTCCCAGGGCGCCATGATCCCATAACTTGGAAATATCACAGAATTGACAGTAAGGTGGCACCTTGGAAAAGGTTAGTGGAGTTGCCAAATATCTTCTTAAGGATTATCAAAGGGATGAGGGAATCACCCTCAGTGGAGTTGCCAGGTAAGCTTTGTGAAAATAAGGCTTTGGATAAAGGCTTACTGAAAAAGTGTCATTGAGGAATATTGACTCAATGTTCCTCGACAATGGCGCCAAAATGTTATCGCACAATTTGTACTTGCCCCAAAGCCCAAGACAAGTGGATACAAAATTGGCATAACTGGGAATAACCTATCACTGACACTTTAATAGGAGATCCCTTTCTATTTAGGAGTATGTCAGGACTACCCCAGGGGAGATGTCCTTGGTGACCTGGGGGGTTTGTGAAGACTAAGGCAAGTAATCACAAGGAAATTATTCCCCTCTCACAGATCACTCAAATCAAAGGTTTCTTTATGTCTTATAAATATGAAGCAAATAGATAATATTGTGTACCTGCCCAGAACAAGACAACAAGGAAAAAATGATACTTTCCAAGTACCAAAATGATTGTTAGTGCTTCATAAGACAATAAACCTTCAAAAAGTAAGCTAGCTGATATGAATTTGCAACAATGCAACAATTTATAACAACAATTAATATTTTATAACAACCACAAGATTTATGCCTTGAAATTGCTTGAAAAAGACAAGAAAAAGTGACTTTGACAAGGCAAACTGATAATAAGTTGTCACAAGCAAAGTTGGCAATGTTTAGCTATCTTTTAATGTCACTTTTGCATAAAATTTGTTGTAGTTAGATGGCTGTAGCAATTTTTTGCAACAACAACAAATTCTAATGGTCAAAAGTGCAAGAAAACACCATACAAAGTTAGCACTTACCTAGTAGATTGACTATCAATTATCACAATTGAGTTTTGAATGGTTTAAGTGCAAGTTATGTAGGTAAATGTATCAAATCAATGTATGTTTGTATGGTTGTAGCAATGTTTTTCTACAACAACAAGTTAGCTTGGGAGTTAGTCTAGTTTAGGGTTAGAAAATGTTAGTAAAGGCTTCAAGGGTAAAAGTATGAGTGTTTGTTTGATCAATCAACACTTGTAGATGGTAGTCTAGTGCCTTTCTAGGGTAAATGGAGTGACTAATGGAAGAAACAAATATTATAGGAAAGATATCAATGATAATGGTATGTCAAAGGGATGGAGAGGATAAGAAAGGTGTTGGCATCCCAAGGCCTAAAAAATCCACCTCCAAGAGATAATTGCTAGGAAGTAACAATGGTTAGGCCCTAGCGATTTCTCATTTCCTTGAACAAATTGTAATAAAATATTCAATTGGGCATGAAAGTAGGGTTACTAGAGTGCTACAATGGTAGGTCTCTAGTATCTACTTCAAGTTAGGTGTCTTTCAAGAAATTTTAGCACATGGAATATTATAGGGAAAAATATAACAACATATGTCTTTCCCCTACGGTTTCAAGCAAGAAATATCATAATCTTAGACATGAAACAAGTAAAATTAACCATAAGCATTCATTCAAAATAAAGAAATTCCATATTTCCACTTACTTCACCAAGAATAATCAAGCAAATCACCCTAGTTGAAGATCCTCCACATGAAAATTGTTAAAATACACCAATAAATGCCTCCTCCATGAAGTGCGCACCACTAATTTCAGCCAAGAAACCTTAAAGAAGGCTGGATTTCAGACCCACACTTAAGTGATGAGTGAATGATGAAAAAATATATGAGTTTTGTCTCTTATTTATACAATAACAATGACCTTTAATTATCTTTTAGGTCATAAAAGGCTGACATGGCCAATTTACATAAAAAATCCAGTTTTTACATAAAATCAATAATTAAAACCCTAATTTCACTTTAGGGATGATGTCATGCCCCTCTAGGGTGACGTTATACCCCAAGCTTGGAACGCTAGGTCTCAAATGCAAAACGCTAGGCCTCCAGAGGCCTCAAATGCTACCACACGTGCCAACTAGCACCAAAACATCCTAAAAAATGCCCAAACCCTAACTGGATGACGTCAAGGGTCAACATGGTGACGTCATGGGGCCTTCAAGGGCCAATGTTATGGTGGAAGGGCAAGACCCCCCTGGGTCTAGGCCTACCAGAGTGTTTCGGGGGAGACACCCTCTTTTCCTCTTGGTGCCATCCTTTGTTGTCTTTCTGCCCTTGGTTGGGGTCACAACATCCATCTGGTGGGATTTTAGTTTTAAGCCCTAATATTGGCTCATTACCCCTTAATTGGGGCATATTATATTAGTAATTCTATTTTATTTATGTCGGCTTTAGGCCATTAGTTGTAATTATACCTCTTAGTCTCCTATATATACCAAGGATACATTTTCATTTTGAATCATCTTGTACTTGAACATTTAAGTGGGGTAAAAGGAGGTTGCCCCCTCAAAGAGACTTATTATCTAAAATTATCTCTTTTTCAAGGGGTTGAGTACTTTTTCTGAGGTTTTTCTAGGCTATATTGATATTTGGTTCTTAACATATGGTATCAGAGCTCAAGGTCTTGGGGTTTCGCCGCTACATCTGAGACACCTTGGAATTTTCGCTATAACTTTTTTTTTACAACGTTTTAGAAGGAACGACTTGGAGGATATTTAGTAGATTGATCAAGGTACATTGGGTTCAAATTTCAGCTCCTGATGCCTTGTACTTTCGAAGATACAACCTGTACAAGATAGGGTTCTGGAATCATCCTGAACTGAGTCATTGCGTAATTTTCTCTATAAATTTTTTTATGTAACGTTTCAGACCCTGAACTCTGAATGTTATTCACATAAATTAGTAAGGTATCTGTGGTAAAAATTTCAGCTTCTGGGTCATCTTAAATTTGTAGATACACCCTGTGTAAGAGAGGGTATCTGACTAGTCCTATTGACTAGTCTCAAGAAGGTGTTCTAGGTAAAACAATCATAACTTCTTCCTAGAGTATCCAAATTGAGTGGGACTGGTTTTATTGGATCATGGACAGTCTGTAGTATTTCTGGTATGAGTTTCAGAATTTTATATCAATTATTTTGTGTGAGGCACGCTATACAAGTGAGATCTCCTGGAAAGGCCAAAAATCGACAAGTTGTGGGGAAGTTACTATAATTTCCACTTGGCACATCCAATTTTGATCAAACCTATGGAATTACAGAGAATAAATATCAGAGAACTACATCAAAGAAAGTTTCATACCCAAAAGGGCCAAAACTTGGGAGATACAACAAAATAAAGATTGTCTAGCAGAACCACCTCAAAATCAAGGTTCAAAAGTGATACTTGGCCAACATGCCACCCAAAAATGGAACTTCTACACCAAATAAGCCTCCAGACAATCCTACTTGGACTCTTGATGAAGGTGAAGAAACGCGTAGGGACATAAATGATTTACAAAAGAAGACAGTAACAAAATATGAACTACAAGAGATGGAAGCTAAGTTGGAGGCAAAGATGGATGGTTTAAAAGAGGAGATCATGGAA
>ML886387.1:0-13009 GCA_009831015.1 Picea engelmannii | reverse complement strand
AAGGTCAAGAGAGATGATAACATCATGTCAAGAGAAATAGATCACTGGTTTGATAGCACCATTGGAGGGTACATCATCAAGTTTGTTGTTGACAGAGTAGAGTCATATAGCCAAGCCGAGAGATATTTCTTCAAGAGACCCAGAGGAAAAATTTTACATTTTCTGAAGTTGAGGATCAAGATTCTATTGCATAAGAATAACATCTTGAGGATACAGTAGACTGGTTGGATTTGAAAAGGCTAATGTTCAAGAATTTAGACAGCGACATCGACACAGAGGTTGGACATATGCGTAGTGGGAGAGCATTCAAAGAATTTCATCTTGTGAACCTGTTTAAGCATAACTATGTGGATGAGGGTTTCTAAAGTGGAGAAGAGGAATATCTGATAGATGAAGAGCATTCAAAACCATCTAGGACAGAGGAAGGGAAAGCTGAAGAACCTCACCGGGAAGAGCCAAAAACTTCAAGAACTACGTAGATTGTTGAACTAAGTACTACTATCCCTCATGTTGATTCAGTAGCATTAAGAAATCAGAGTAATCCAAGCCACCAGAGTGTTCATAGTAATGTCACTAGTAGTCCACCACATACTCAGTCAGGAACCCTGGGAAGATCTATGGCAGATGAGATGAGGCTCCCTATTTTTAGGGGAGATGGGTCTGAATACCCTGATCAATAGTGGTTCCTATGTAAAGTTGTCTGGAATATTAAGAATGTCACTGAAGAAGTTATTGAAAGAAATTATTTTAGCACTACCCTAAGGGATCACGCACTGAGTTGGTACAAGAAGCTTGTCCAAGGACTTGCACAAAATAAGCCACTGAATGAGATCAAGAATGCGTTGATTGCAGAATTCAAGAAACCTAATTCGTAGTCACAATGTATTACGGAGATGAAAGAGATCAAGTAAAAGGTAGCCGAACCCGTTTGGGAATTAGATCAAAGATTCAATACCTTAATAGGTCGATTGAATTTTCAGATCCCAGATGAGCAGAACAAAGAATGGTTCATTGCTACCCTCTTACCACACATCAGAGTTCCTCTGATGCAACAGAATATTTCTTCACAGGCTGAGGCGTTGGAGATCGCCATGAAGTTAGAATCAGCCCCTATGGGAGAATCCAGCTCAGGTATGAGTCAAATCTTGAGTCAACTAACTAGTTTGTCTCTGGAGGTCAAAGATATGAAGAAAGATAAGGGAAAATATAAAAGAGAAGACATCTAGTGTGTCAGATGAAGATTAGAAGGCCATGACAAGGAACATTGTCCCCTATTTCATGAATACTTGGCTTCTGGAGCTCTGATTCCTCTGAAGCAAGTCACCCTACCCTGGTGCAAGGTATGCAGAAATATACATTGCCCCAGTGAGTGCTATTACATGGAAAAATATGTTCATACACCCACAAATTTTTATTACACATTCTGTAAGTTCATGGGGCATGATGATATGGATTGTTGGGCTTATGAACTCATGAATGAAAGGTCAAGAGACAGATACAAGATGCAAGGTGAAGTACAGCAAGAACGAAACACTACACAGTATAACTCACCTAGGAGAGGAAACTTTAATGCTCGCGGTGGATTCCGAGGAAGAGGAGGAGATATGGGTCGAGGTTGAGGATAGATAATCTATTATAACTGTGCACATCCTGGAAACTTAGCAAGGGACTGTCAGAATCCTTGTACCACTTGCATATATTTCAACTCTTTCAAGCATGTCATCGAGGAATGTCCATCAATGTTAGCTAAGCTGCAGGAAAGACGAGGACCTCAGCAGAACCCACAAGTGAAACTGATATATGTGTAACCTCACGGAGAAGACCCTAGAGTCATTTTTATCACTCGAGGAGGCATTGTTACAAGAGAAGACAGATTGTCCCAAGGAAAGGCTATAGAAGACTCAGGAGTCCAGAAAGCTACAGAGAAGACCTAAACTTTTGATGCAAGGAAAGAAAGACAAATATTTGAGGAGGAAAGAAAAGAGTTCAAAGCAAACCAAGGTTCTTCATCAAAAACACAGCCAAAAGTAAGAGAATATGGAATGCCCCTATCATTTGATCAGTATGCTTCACCAAAGGAAGGACAAGAGGTAAGAAAGCTCATGGAATTTTTATATACTTGCATTAAGTTGATTCAAGACGAAATCATTGTACAAGAGCTCCAAAATTTAATCAGACAGTATGAGATAGTAAGGATATATACTTTACTGAATAAAGTAGTACATCAACTATCAAAGAAGAGAAGGAAAAATTAGGAAATACACTTGAATGCTTAGATAGGATAATATGATATAGACTATGTGGTCCTCAACTCAGGGTCGAAGGTCAATGTCATCACAAAGCAAACCTGGGCACTGATGGGAAAACCGAAGTTGATCTATTCCCCCATCAGACTTAGGATGGCTAATCAACAAGTTGTAAGCCCCTTTGGAATATTGGAACATGTCCCTATGGACATCAATGGAGTAAGAACATTTTCATATTTTGAGGTAATTGAGATAGTTGATGACATCTGCCATTACCTTGTGTTGTTAGGAATTGATTGGGCTTTTAATAATTCCACTGTGGTTGATTTAAAGAAAATATGTATGAGTTTTGAAAGAGATGAACTTAGGGTCATTGCACCTTTAGATCCAGATGAAGGTCAATGATACACATAACCCATCAGAGAAGAAGACTGCGCATATGAACTGGAAAACATATACAAATTAATAGCCAGACAACAAGATTATATTAATCCTACGTCCGATGGAAACCTAAGCTGGAAAAGTGACAATGCATGTTCATCAGATTCAGAAGAAGGACAGGAGAACTGGTAGAACAAAATGTTTGAAGCATCTACAAGGAGATGTGCTAGATTAACTAGGGAAGTATGCCAGATCGGCATAACAGTAAGTAACTTACCCACCTTTGATGGTTTGAATCTGTTAAAAACATTCTTATCGGACTTTGAAGAAAGTGTACCAACGCAACAATGCTTGTTGGAAATGGATGAGGCCTTGAAAGAAACACCAACAGATGGTGGGGGACACACAAAAACAACATTAAAGAATGGGTATAATGTCGTACCCTGATGACCGTGCAGTTCTCAGCACAAGTAGAAGGTTGCGAAGTTCACTACACAGGTCGAAGCTGCCCAAAGGACCATGTGAGAAGTTGCGAGGAATCCTGGAGAACCATTCCTCAAGAGAAGTGGGTGCACAAGTTCATTAACACACTAGAAACAACCCCTATCAACTGGTACCTTCAAGCGGAGTTGCACCTCATCACTGCAGATTGGAAAGGTATGACTCAGAACTTTGTAACCACTTTCTTATTTGACAGTCAATATCCTTCAGTAGATCAAGAATTACATATTTTATGACAGAAATTAATTGAGGAGGCCTCTAGCTCCCCTTTGGAATAAGAAGAGGATGAATGGATTGCGCCTCTCCAGAAACTGCAAGGCTATTACAACATCAATGCTAATGAAGACGATGATCCTAGGAAGGTGAACATTGTCGAAACAGAAGGCCAAAGAGATGTGGAAGGACCAGGAGTTGAGATACCATTCATTAGACAGCCGATCAAGATTAAGAAGGTCAACATTGTAAAAGAGAAGACATTGAAGCTTGCAAATGTTGGAGATTATTGGGATGTTGCTACTATTGACAAGAGAATAGAGTTACTGCCTGAATATCAGGACTTGTTTCCAACCAAGTTTACTGATATGAAGGGCATTAAAGGGGATATGGGAGAAATGAAGATCCCCTTGAAATAAGATGCAAGACCAGTCAAATAGAGACCCTACAGACTGAACCCTAAGTATAAGGAGAAAGTGAAGATTGAGCTCGATAGAATGTTGGAAGCAGGAATTATAGAACCTGTCAAAGAATTAGAATGGATTAGCCCTATGGTGGTACAAGACAAGAAGACAGGAGAAATTAGGATATGTGTATATCTTAGGAACTTGAACGATGCCTGTTTACATGAACCCTTCCCTACACCATTCACTGACGAAGTGTTAGATAATGTGGGAGGCCAGAAGGTATATTCTTTTACCGATGGATTTTCAGGATACCATCAGATCAATTTTTCCAAACAAGACCACCATAAGACCATGTTTGCAACAGAATGGGGATCCTACCAATATAAAATGATGCCATTTGGATTGAAGAATTCCCCAGCCATCTTTTCTAGGGTGGTGGTCGAAGCATTCAAGGAGTTTCTGCATAAATTTCTAGAAGCATATTTTGATGATTGGACTGTTTTTAGTTTATTGAAAAATCATATTGAATGTCTAAGGCTAATGTTGGACAAATGCAGGCAGTGTCAAATTGCCTTGAATCTAAAGAAATGCATCTTCTTCTCACCATTTGGAGTGTTGTTAGGTCATATTGTATGCAAGCAGGGATTGTTGGTAGATCCATCTAAAATTTCTATTATAGTTTATCTACCCCCTCCTACTCCAGTCAAATAGATACGCACTGCGCTAGGAAATACTGGATATTACAAGAATTTCATTAAAGGATATGCCCAAATTACAACACCCATGGAGAAGCTTTTAAATAAAGACTGTCAATTTCAATGGATAGAAGAGTGCCAACAGAGCTTCGACACACTAAAACAAAAAATGGTTACTGCACCTATTCTGGTTTTCCCAGATTGGACCAAGGAATTTCACGTGCATTTTGATGCATCCTCCATTGCATTGGGAGTTGTGTTAGCACAACTTGGTGAAGGAGATATTGACCATATGTTATATTTCGCTAGCATGAAACTATCCATAGATGAGATTAATTACACCACCACTGAGAGAGAAGGATTAGCCATGGTGTATGCGCTGCAGAAGTTTCACCACTACTTGTTGGGAGGACACTTTAAAATGTTTATTGATCACTCCATGCTGAAATACCTAATCAACAAGCCAGTGTTGGGGGGTAGAATATGCAGATGGCTTCTACTATTTCAGGAATATGATTTCAAAATTGTGGTTAAGCCAGAAAGAATGGACAAAGGTCCTGACCACTTGTCGAGGTTGGAACATGGCGAAGAGCCGACCAGTTTGGAGGATGCACTGTCAGATGCACAAATACTAACCCTTAGATAATATCAATGACCACTTCACAGAGATAGTCTAGTTCCTATCAATAGGAATGGAACCTAGCGAGTTTACAATTCTCCAGAAGAAATAGCTAGTAATGTGCACTGCCAAATTTTCACTTATAGTTGGACAGCTATACAAAATGGGACCTGATGAGATATTGAGAAGGTGTGTTATGGAGGAAAAGTGACCATTGATCCTTGCAGAAGCTCATGAAGGCATTGCAGGAGGACATTACGTAGGGAAAGAAACTGTTTATAAGGTTCTTAGAGATGGCCTTTGGTGGCCTACCTTACACAGAGATGCCAGGGACTATTACAGAGCCTTCGATGTGTGCCAAAGAGTTGGTAAACCATCCAGAAGAGATGAAATTCCATTAGCACCTCAACTGACCCTACAAGCATTTGAGAAATGGGCCATTGACTTCGTGGGACCTATAAACCCACCAGGCAAGTGCACAGGAGACAGGTACATAATCACTATGATAGAGTACTTGACTAGATGGGCCGAAGAAATAGAAGTTAAGGACTGTAGTGAAACTACAGTTGCACGCTTCATATTTGATGACATCATAACCAAGTTTGGATGCCCAAAGATCCTCATGAGTGATCAAGGCACACATTTCATAAATAAAATAGTTGAATCCCTAACTGAGGAATTTGCACTCCACCATCAGAAGAGCACACCTTACCATCCACAAGAAAGTGGGACAATGGAAGCAGTCAACAAGATCTTGGAGACAGCGCTGACGAAGCTTTTCAATGTGAACAAGGATGACTGGGATTTAAGAGTACCAGCAGTACTATGGTCCTATAGAACCACTTGAAAGAAGCTAACAATGCAGACCCCTTTTAAGTTAGTGTATGGTCTCGAAGCCATTGTCCCAATGGAATATTTGGTACCAAGCCTAATAATTGTTTACTTTACAGATATGGATGACACTGGAATTGTTCGAGAGAGGCTTGCATAGTTGGTCGAACTAGAAGAAGACATATTTATTGTAGGATTTCATTAGCAGTTACAGAAAGAAAGAGAGAAGGCCTACCATGACAGGCACATTAAGAAGAAGGCATTTAAGAAAGGTGATTTGGTATTAGTATATGACAGTAAATTCATGAAGCATCCAGTAAATTTCAGAACACATTGGCTCGGGCCTTATGATTTCGCCTATGTTACAAAAGGAGGAGTTGCGTAGCTAAAGACTTTGAATGGAGAATGGAAGGAAGGATTAGTGAATGGGAGTCAGTTGAAATTGTATTGTGACAACTAACTGCCTCACATCTCTCAGTAAAAGAATGAGGAAAAGGGTTTAGGTACTAGGTGAAGTTGAAATTGGGTACCAGACACGGAAAAATATAGTCTGCACAGGGAAGGAGAGGAGGCATAGAGAAGAAAGCAGAGGCTGCACTATGTAGCCTGAATTCAAAGTAAAATAGAAAGGTCATATCTGAAGTGCCTCGGAACGAGTCACATGTGAGTGTTGGGGGCCTGTTGGCCCTTGGTTATTAAAGTAAGCGAATATCAAGGAAGAAAAGGAAAAATGTGAACTGCGCGGAAGACACAGTGACTGCTACTGGGTCGAAGTGAGAAAAAGAGAAGAAAAGACGAAGCAAAGTAAAATGAAGAAAGTCGTTGGATGAGGATATCGAGGATGAGATATCAGCAAGGAAGAAGGATCATGGAAAACTCAGCAAGCGGAAAAATCCATCGTTGGATGCTTTGGAGCATCGTGTGAGAAGGAAGGAAAGACAGGCTAGTGAAGCCTTGAAAACGCAGGTCAAGTTGACCTAAGGTTTTAGACACCTAGGGTTTTGACACCTAGGTTTCAGCCTAAGGATGTCGGTGAGTGATTCTAATGTATAAATAGAGGTCTAGAGGACCTGGGTTGGGTTGTTGTTGGTATTATGATTTTTGTTGTTGTCTTTGTCATTGTGTAATCGAGTGAGTGATATTGTGTGAAAAATAAGTGTTGAGTACGATAGCCTTTTGTATTGTAAGATCTTTAGTTGGTTGTGAAGATCAACCCTACAATTGGGTGCATAGGGAGGGGAGAGACAGAGAGGAGAATAAAGAAGATATACTAGCTAAGAGCGCAAACAAGAACTATATGCTTCATCTTAATATATTATAAGAACAGTTTTGTGGATGTATCCCTAGAGAAAGGGTGAACCATGTATATCTTGTGTTGTATATGTGATTGGTTTTCTGTTCTTATTCATTGATATACTGTTGTTGCATTACTGTGTTAGATATGATAGATAGTTGTGTGGAGTATATCTAAGATAATAAGTTATCTATGCATGTTGTATTGTTCTAGTGTTGGATCCACTTGATATTCCCCTTGGTTGTAAACATCTTTGTCCTGCAACCCCCTCATAGATACTTCAGGTGAGACTGCATCTGCTTCGCAGGTGTTGGCGAAAGGGCTAGTAGTTAGGGCTTGTTTCTACACTCTTGGAGCTAAACCCTGGGTCTTCCCCTGTTCCAACATTGAGTCATCATGGAGCCATACCAGCTTCCCCACAGGTCTCATCGTTTCTTATGATTACCACTGCATCTTGAGTCTTTTCCTTCTAAAAGGCGTAAATGTATTAAACATGGTAAACACACCTCCACTTACCAAACTTGTGATCATACAAGGATGAGTACTGAGTCAAGTCAGAAATATACTGAAAGTCCCTCGACTCCCATTCCTACTGTAGTTGATAGTGTTCCTTCGACACCTTCAACCACTGCGACTGTAGTGCCGACGGTTCCCATCATCAGTCCTATCGATCATGTGGTTGCTACTCAACCCATTGTAACGAACCACTTTGGGTATATTTTTTGTACACCTGGATACAATACTCAGTCCATCCCTATGACCTCTAGCCCTTTTTCTTATGGTATTCCGAATTTTACATCGCAATTTTCATCCTCCATTCCAACATCTAAGTTGAATACTAGTATTAGGATTTGGGACATGGATCCTCTGCACATTCCTATATTGTTTGGTGGTGCTCATATCCCTCAAATGACTCCTATGGTTGGAATCCTTCCTCCTTTTCACCCTGGGGCTAATCTTTTTCTTAATACTCTTGGATGGAGTAGTCAACCTGGTGGACAAGCTTCTTCTTATGTTCCTTCCTTTACACCCACCACCTCCACACTGATTCTGACCAACACATTTGGCATGACAAATCCACCTCTATCCTCTAGATTCACACCTAGAGGAGGTCATTTTCACACCTTGGGAAACCCCCAACCTAGAGCTACTCTGGCTGGGGGAAATCTTTACCACCCTCATCATAACATTCCTACTGGAATGGTGCCCAACCAACCCTTTATGAATTAGTTTGGAGGAGGGTTTTACAATCTCTGACAGGTCCATGGTGCATACTAGAACCCTAGATGGGTTTTGATTCCCTAGAAATAATCTTTCCCGAGAGCTTGGGGCCAAATGTCGCAACCCCGTCTCCCTTTTATGGCCATACTCAATATTCCATAATTGTCTAGATTAATGAATAATATTATGCGTCGTGACCTTTCATGGCCCCCCATCCCCACCAAGCTTCCTTTGGATATTCTAAAATTCGAAGGAAAGACTAGTGAGGATCTCAGTGATCACGCCACTACTTTCCATCTTTGTTTCTCTTCTAATTACCTTAACAATGATTATATTCGTTTAATATTGTTTCAAAACACCCACACGGGGGTTGCAGTGAAATGGCATATAGATCTACCTAGGGGGATGTATTGAACGTTTAATCAGATGGTTTTATTCTTCCTCAACCACTTCCAATTGTTGGTTTGTTATGATGTCGACATATAACTTATGTCGGCCTTCCGCCAAGACAAAGCCACCCATATATTGGATCACATCCAAGAGTAGCATAGAAGGAAGAGGAGGATCAAGGCCTACATACCTCTAGAGTTCCTTTTAGAATGGTTCCTTAAGTATTTACAACCTTATCTTTTGAAGGATGTTTCCACATCCGGAGCTAATTATGAGGAAGAGGCAATTTTTAAAGCCCAATAGTTAGATCTTATATATGATCAGCCTGGGATATTATATGAAATTCTTCCAGATGCATCAAGGTAAAGTTACAACCCTAGACAAAATCCCAAACCTCATGCTGATGGTATTGTAGGTTCCACAAATGTGAAATATGTAGACTTGGTGACAAGCCTGTTGAAAGAGTTGTCTCTAAACCAATCTGTAGGAGGGAAATCTATGTCTATGTCCTCCACTCCCACTTAGTCAGTGGATGTACATTTTGTGTAATCGTCGACCAACCTGAATGGTAACCAACAACTAGGAGGGAATAAAAAAAAAGGACGAGGTAACAACCGTAAGGGTGGGAAGAATAATAATAATAAACCCAAGGACAATGGTAATAATGAGAAGTCGAATAATAATGTTGGTGAGGGAAATAAAGAAATGTGAAAGGTGAAGTTTCCCTGCAAGATTTGTACAAACGATCACCTTACCCACTTGTGCCCTAAACTTGCAGAATCTGCAAGGCTTTTATATCTACCACCCACTGTGCTGACTAATCCCTTTCCACATAATCAACACATGGACTCGAGCTGCTCAAATTCTATAAATGTGGCGAGTTGAAGTCAAAACCCATCGGCGCAAGATGGTGATTGTCTATGCATCAATATGGTTAAGTCTCAAGTTAATGTAGACACTCGGTCTCACGATTACAGTTCTTCAGAAACTTTACCTAGTCTAGAGTCTTCCCCTCTGTCAGAGACACCTTTATAGATCAAAAAACCAGAGCCTCTGCCTCATATTCCGAAAGGAGTACTCGAGCACTCTACCCACAACCCTAATGCTAGATCCACCCAAAATTACTCTATTTTTGAGGATCTGGGTCAAACCCCTTGAGCGATATCGGCTCTGGAGGTACTCTAGACATGTCCTTCACAAAGGAATGCCTTCCTATCTATGTTAGGAGATCTATATCCCTGTATCTCTAAGGTTATCAAGTTTGAAGTCACAAATGTGAAGCCTCTATTGCCTTACCATGTGTAATTCCAAATCCACGTGGATTACTCAAAGTATACCATCAAATGAATTGTTATTGATGAAGGCATTGCAATATGTGTGATGTCCTTAACCTATTGGAAATTCATTGGCTCTCCAACCCTCTCTTAATCTCCAACCATGTTAACTTCTTTTGATGGTTGTTCTTTTCTCCCTCACGGTATTCTTCCTACCTTCCCAGTCCAGTTAGGTGGGAATACGATGGAGGTGGTTGATGCACCCCTTGACTATAAATTGTTACTAGGACATAACTGGACTTATGATATGACTGTAGTTGTATCGTTCATCTTACGTACTCTATTCTTTCCTCACGATGGTAATATCATGACGATCGACCAGTTGTCCTTTGCGTACGCTAGCCCCTATGCATCGGTTGGACCGTCAATCCCCATGATAAAAAATTCTCAGTCGGTAATTGAGAATATTGGTGTCGGAATGTATCTATCCCTTATGGGTACCTTTGACTTTGTGGCACCAACTCATCATATCTATGCCATTTCTAGTAGGATTTCTTCATTAATAAGGTTCGTTCCTTTCTACACTTCATATTTTAACGATCCTTGGAACCTGCCTTTCTCGACTATGTCTTATGAAGGTCAGTCACATACTGGAATGACTATGCCATTGCCGGTGGCAGAAATAGCATATCAGGTTGTTCTTGACTCTTATGTTGACTCGGATCCTATCACTTCACGGACAGACGAAGAGGATCCTATTCTTAATCCTGTATTGGCCATTGCATCATCTTTCTCACTTGACTGTCTCAATAACACTTTACCTTTGGATGAAGCAATCGTAGAGGCCATCAATGGTTCTGACAGACCATGGGATGGTATGCACCATCGCTCTTATTTCCTCCCAAAACTTGCTAGAATCGAACAAGATGATTTTAGATCTACCTTGAGTGAGATAGTCGGTCACATCATAGTTCCACTTGATACTCATGACATTTATGCCGAAGGAAACATGGTGAGTATCTCCCCTACCGTCACGATTGATATCTCTCGTATTCCTGGTAAGGTTGAAAATGTATATATCGGTGTGAATTGTTTGCCGGAAGAAATTAGATCTACACCGAGCTCAGAATTTTGTGATATATTCTCTTGGTCATATGAAGATATGTCAGGAATCGACCCTCAAATTTTCAAACATGAGATTAAAAACTACCTGGATGCCAAACATGTTCGACAATGACTTAGAGTTGTCAATCCTAGAAAGGCCCATGTTATTAAGGTAGAGATGGATAAACTTCTTAATGATGGATTTATGTACCCAGTTCGCTTGACTAAATGAGTATACAATCCCGTTCCTGTGAATAACAAGAAAGGAACCATCCACGTATGCATGGATTTTTGAGACCTGAATAAGTCCTATCCTATAGACAACTTCTCGACACCCTTCATTGATCAGATTCTTGATGAGTGTGTAGGAAGCGAGGTTTTTTATTTTATAGATGGATTTTTAACCAAATTCAGATTAAGCCCGAGGACCAACATAGGATGGAATTTATTTGTCCTTGGGGTACTATCGCATACTGGAAGATGCATTTTTGCCTTAAAAATGTCGGATCAACATTTCAACGAGCTATGACCTTTGTGTTTCATGATCTCAAGCATATAGTCGAAGCTTATCTCGATGATCCTACTGCTCACTCCCGCAAGAGAGTGGATCACCCTACCCACCTTCGGCTAGTTTTTGAAATATGTTGTTATTACCAAATCCATTTGAACCCTCATAAATGCATCTTTTGCGTTAGCTCAGGTCATCTTCTAGGATTCTTAGTCTCTGATACTGGGATCATGGTGGATCCATTAAAGGTTGAGGTAATACTTCGATTGACTCCCCCGTGCACTGTTCGTCAGCTTCAAGTTTTACAGGGGAAATCTAACTTTTTACGTCGGTTTATAGTAAACTATGCCAATATTACTAAGGGCTTCATGTGTCTCCTGAAGAAGGACACCCCTTTTATCTGGGATGAGTGAGCCTAGGAGTCCTTCGATGCTCTGAAGAAATCCTTGGTATCGATGCCTCTGTTGAAGCCTCCAGACTACAGTAGATATCGCTTGCTTTATATCACCACATCCAAAGGGGCTATTGGTATGGTTTTAGTTTATGAGGACAATGAGATCCGTGAGAACGTCATTTATTATCTTAGTCGAAACTTAGTCGACCCTGAAATCAAATATTCTCATGTCAAGAAGCTAGATTTGGTTGTCGTTCATGCAGTTCAACTATTACAACACTATATAGTCTTTGCAAAACTATTGTGGTTGTTGATGTCAATCCATTTCAATACATCCTTGCTAGGAGTATCATAGGAGTGAAATATAACAAATGGATTGTCATCTTATAAGAGTTTGATCTTGATTTTGCCTCAACGAAATCCAAGAAATCATTGGTTTTTTTCGAGTTAATATCGAACTTCCCTTTGTTAGATGAGGATTTTATTCTTGTTGATTCATTTGTGGATGAACACATTTTCCTTATCTCTTCGTCAGACCCCTGGTATGGAGATATCGTGATATATATTCAAACCTTGAAGTTCCCTCAGCATATTTAGAGAGATGACCGATGACACATATGATACCAAGCTAAGAACTACCTTAGCATCGGTGACACTTTGTATCGTCGAGGAGTAGATAATGTCTTGCGACATTGATTGACTCGCGAAGAAGTTGATTTTGTTCTTAACAACTGTCATAGTGGGGCTTGTGGTGGTCATCTATTCGGGCTTGTGACAGCCCAAAAAAAATTGTGAGCCGGTTATTTTTGGTTGTCTATTTTTAAAGATTGTGTCGAAGTGGTCAAGAAGTGTCACCCATTCCAAGTGTTCACTCGAAATATTCACTCGCATCCAACCCCTCTTCATAGGGTCATTATCGTCAATCCCTTCA
>WSFP011500153.1:0-13937 GCA_009831015.1 Picea engelmannii | reverse complement strand
TATGACATCGAGTATATGATGGATGCGTGTTGGTAGCCATATGACATTGAGTATATGATGGATGTATTTTGGTCATAGTAGAAGACATATCATTTGGAGGATCATTGTAAATAGTTGTGCAGAAGATAAATTGATCTCATCTAGGATATGCTTTTTGTTGTTACTGTTTCTTGTTCTAGGAAGGTCACAGGTAATAGCTCCGAGAAGGAGCCATAATGACGATCATAGGAGGGAAAAATGGAGGGAAATACCTTCCAACATGATATCAAGGACAGACATTTCCAGACATGATGCTTAGAGACAAGTAGTCTCTAGGAGCAATGTACCTCCCAGGACGGGGCCATGCCAAATAGCAGAGATAGTTCTAATGATCATGGATACAGACAGTCAAGACTGACTGTAGCACAACTATGGTCATAGACCCAAGTAGAAGAGGTTTTACTACATCCATAGGGAGAATAGATTGAGTTACCTCCAGAGAATGAGGAAGACCTACCTTCGGTGTCAGAGGGAGCAAAGACAGAGGAGGAATCACCTCCAACTCTAGAGGGAGTGTTGATGTTTGAGGAAACATCATGAGACATTGTCCTAAAAGGATCCTATGTGGCCTAATAGGGGGAGTGTAGACTTCATCCTGGCATGCCTGATATGGTGAAATGAAGTAACCAAGACATTGGTTTCACAAGGAAACCTCGATATGTATTCTGAGACATTGTTTCCATGAGGGAACCTCGATATGTATTAGACATTGGTTTCATGAAGAAACCTCTATATGTCAAATATGGTCCAATATGACATTACCTTTAATAGGGATACAATTGAGCCTATTGATTAAATTGGCCCCGTTGATCCTGTAGCTCCAGTTAATGTTCCCATAGATATTGCAATAGGTCGGAAGAGACCTGCATGGGCTCATCACACTTTGTAGGAGGTAGAAGGACATGCAACTCCTCGTGGTACCTTTCAAGTGAGAAAGAGACCTCAGAGACATTCGTGCTATGATACAACTATGAGCCACATCATTCATTTTGAGCCTTCCTATTATGAGGATGCAACTAGTCATCTAGTATGGAGAGTTTTCATGATGGAGGAGTATCAATCCATCATGAAGAATGATGTGTGGGATATTGTTCCGAGACCCGAGGGGAAGTATGTAGTGACTTCCAAATAGATATATAAGATCAAAAACACGATTGATGGGAGCATCAAGAGGCACAAAATGAGATTTGTTGCTAGAGGATTCTCTTAGGTGGAGGGAATAGATTATGAGGATACATTTTATCATGTTGATCGATACACTTGTATCCAGATGATTATTTCCCCTGCAACATCCATTGGTTGGAGAGTACATCAGATGGATGTGAAGACAACCTTTCTCAATGGCAAAATTGAGGAAGAAGTATACATCGAACAACCAGATGGTTTCGTGATACATGAGAAGGCTTCCCATGTGTGCAGGTTGAAGAAGGCCATGTATGGACTCAAGAAGACACCTCGAGCTTGGTATGTGAGGATTTATGGACACCGTATGAGTTTGGGATCCAAAAAAAGTGTTGTTGATCCCATCCTATACTACAAGAATGCTAATGGTGAGTCCTTGATTTTGGTCCTCTACATTGATGATTTATTCCTCACTAGTACAGAGAACCTTATTGATGAATGAAAGTATGCGTTGGCCTCTGTGTTTGAGATGAAGGACCTTGGTATGATGCACTACTTCTTGGGACTAGAGGTGTGGCAGAGAACTGACGAGATATTCCTGAGTCAGGGGAAGTACACAGTTGATATATTGAAGAAGTTTTGGATGTTGAATTGGAAGCTCATGGCTACACCAATGGTGATGAATCTGAAGAAACTAAGTGTGTCTTCTTCTGATTCTGACGAATTTGATCCAACTCTATACGTATAGTTGATTGGATCATTGATGTATCTGGTTAACACCAGAACAAATATTTGTTATGAAGTGAGTAAACTTAGCCAGTTTATGAGTCAGTGGAGACACACACACTTCATTGTTGTGAAGCATGTGTTGAGATGCCTGTGAGGCATAGATGGAAATGGTCTGAGATATACTTCCAATATTGACATGATATTGTAGGGATATACTGACTCTGATTGGGCAGGGAGTGTAGTGAACAGGAAGAGCACCTCTGGGTGTTACTTCACTTTGGGATCTACCATGGTTGCATGGTGTATCAAGAAACAGACGTATGTGGCCTTAAGAACCACAGAAGTAGAGTACATTACATTGAGTCTGGAAGTCCGTGATGCAGTGTGGCTTCTAAAGCTCCCTGCATATTTATTTGGACATGTGTTGGATTCCACTTTTATTCCAAGATATGGTGTAGAGGAAGGAAGTATTGGTGTAGTACCTTCCTACAGATGAGCAGGTTGTTGATGTTCTTACCAAACCAGGATGAAGTTCGAGTACTTTTGTGATAGACTTGGTGGGGAAAAGAATGCCTCCCTCATTGAGAGGGTGTGTTGATGTTTGCAACTTCCTGAGACCTTCTCTATATCATACTCCTCTGTGACTAAGTTGAGTTGATCTGTGAGGACACTTATCCAAGAAGGGATAAGTGGTTTTGGGCTTATCCGAGAAGGGATAAGTGTGTTGATATGTGAGGACACTTATTCGAGAAGGGATAGCCCAACGTCCCTTGTGGAGAGCACATGAGGACACATCCCATGTGGAGATCACATGAGGACATGTCAAGGGAGTTGACCTTGACATCACACACTATGGAGAGTTGACCCTAGTGTTTCTAAAGGGAGTAGCCTCTAGAAGTCCACATGGGAGTGCCATGTGTGACACACATTCTCCAGATCATACTCCTCTGTGAACTGAGTTGAGTTGATATGTGAGGACACTTATTCAAGAACGGATAAGTGGGACAATTATCCGACAAGGGATAAGTGGGTTTGGGCTTATATCCCAATGTCCCTTGTGGAGAGTACATGAGGACACGTTCCATGTGGAGAGCACATGAGGACATGTCAAGGGAGTTGACTTTGATGTCACACACTATGGGGAGTTGAACCTAATGTTTCTAGAGGGAGTATCCTCTAGAAGTCCACATGGGAGTGCCATGTATGACAGACATTCTCCAGATAGTACTCCTCTATGAACTTAGTTGAGTTGATCTGTGAGGACACTTATTTGAGAAGGGATAAGTGGGACACTTATCCAAGAAGGGATAGGTGGGTTTGGTCTTATATCCCAACGTCCCTTGTGGAGAGCACATGAGTACATGTAAGAAGATCTTACCTTGACATCACACACTATGGGGAGTTGACCCTAGTGTTTCTAGAGGGAGTAGCCTCTAGAAGTCCACATGGGAGTTCCATGTGTGATAGAACGTTTGCTACTACAATGGTTATGTACCACTGTTGGAGACTATGTGTCTCTAGACAATAGTTGTGTCCTACTACAATGGTTGTGTACCAATGGCAGTGATTGTGTGTCACTAGACAGTAGTTGTGTGCTACTAACAATGGTTGTGCACCATTGGATAGTAGTTGTGTACTACTGTGGAAAGATACCTCCCTAGCTAAGAGGGAGTTTTGATGTTTCAACATCAGGTATACCTTCTCCTAGATTGGGCTGCAAACCAAGGGAGATAGGACACATTTATCATAAAGGTGCACGTGTGGTAAATAGGCCTAGGTGTAGTCCTTCCTTGATGATGACAAGGAATAATATGGACTCGAGGTGCTTGAAGTGTTTTCCACATGTTAGTTAGTATCACACTGAAATTCACTCATAGGTGTGTACCTGTGGTGAAAGATATTGGTGTGGTCTTTGTCCTAGTCATGGTGATTTGACAAGGAATGATAAAGACTCAAGATGCTATATGCTATTACATGTGGACCCAAAGTGAGCCTAATCTTAGAGAGCGTTAATTGGATCAGAGGGAGAGTCGCAGAAGGAGTTTCTCCTCGGTTTAGGTGGGAGAGAGACATCTCCAAAGATTAGCATACAAGTTTCATGAGTCTAGGGTGAAGTTTGTATACTTCAAAGACAAGCTTGGTGTTGACGATTAAAATCGCAATGAAGTTTTTCCCGCAAAGTGTTGCTAAAGCCTATTATTATAAAAGATAAATAATACGAGTAGGTGGGACCCCCTTGTAGATTGAAGTTCAGGTCTGGTGATTATTTGATGTTGTGCTACTGTTTGACACTACTTACATGGTGATATAATCTTGGTTTATTGGCGATTGAGAAGGCATGTTCTGTGTTTTAATGTTGCTCTAGGCTCAAGTTTTATTTTACAACGACCTATGTTATCCACGTTATCACTGTTATCTGTTATTGGGATCTATTACTAGGAGACATGCACAATAAGCATGTTAGCAATAACATATACAAGCAATTGGAAAAAGGCAAAAGGCAATATAAAATCAAAGGGAAGAAACTAAACCATGCTATATACTATACTACATGCATCAATTTTTAATGGATTGTTGTTATCCTAGCTACTAAGTTAATAGTTATGTGATTTTTTTGAGTTATATAGTTGATATGCATGGTGATTATGTTATGGCATAAGTTGATATGGATTGAGTTGTTGGTTTTAATGGTTGAAGGTTTCGATACATGGTTTAATTAATTGAGTTAATGGATTATTAGTTGGCGTGTACTGATGAATTAAAAGACTAGAGGGTGGAGGAGACATGAATTTACTGCAAGTCACCTTTACTCCTTCCATTGGCCGCCACCCTAATCGAGCTATTGTTCAATTGTGTTGTTGTGGTTATGCTCTGACTTCCTAGTAGAAAGGAACCGCTCGACCAACTCATGTTTTAAGGTGTTTTGATCATAGGTATGCCTTTTTTTTCCATCCATGAGTCTTCTCTATTTATAAAATGGATATTGGCTCAATGTATGGGTTGTGATTTCCTTAAGTGTGGAAAATGTGTGAAATTGTGATTTTATTTAGAATGAATCGATGTCGGCTCTGCAAAAATGTTTTGAAGTCATGGTGTTATTCGTCGTTCTGAACGTTAGTAGCCATAAGGCTCTATGTCATCCTTGTTGGTTTTAGTTGGAGGGTTTTGTTTGGTTTTGAGTGGCTGGTTGTATTCCCACATTTTGTATCACCATACCTAGGCTTTGGCTTTATGGGGTTTAAGGGTTGGAAGCGCCTTGTATCACTGCGCATTGTTCACTTGGGAATTGGGTTGTTTTTGCTACTATGGTCGTGTAGTGGGTTATGTTGCTTCTTCTCAGCCCTGTTTTCACCTTAGCGTTGTAGTTGGTTGACTAGAGAGCCACGAGGGTTATACCATGTGCATGCTAAGTATAGTTACAAGAATGAAATGGACCCTTGCTCCTCTGGTTATAACCTCTCCTATCATGGGTTTCGTCACCCTGTACACAAAGTAAATTATGGTTTTCTTTGTGTATACCCCGTTGGTCTTGAAGGTTTTCACCATAGAGAAGATTCGGCTCTAGTCTCCCTGTTTTGGCCATAGAGCAAACCCTTAACTCCTCAAGTCTTAGGGTTGATAGGGAAGATCATCGTGGCCTGTCGGGTTTACTATTGGTTATTGTTGATTGGAATGTATTGTCGACAGAATTGATTACAAGCTCGCCCATTTGATCATGTGACAATCATGTCGGTTTTGGTATCTAGTCACTGCCTGTGTTATTACAATGGATAAACCCTGCATGGTTAATTGGACAAATCAAATACACAGTCGCTCTCCTTGTGTTTTGATAACCCGGTATTGTTTTAAATTGAGTAAGTCACATCATCGCTTCATGTTGATGCATGAGTATGTGTGGTTTCCACAACATGTTAGGTCGGGTTGTTGATTATTACAGTCCAAGTAATAGGCTCAACATTGAATTGGTTGATTGAAGATTGGGGTTGATACACAGTCACTTTCTTTTGCATTGAATATTATTGGGATGTTAACCTCAACATTAGTTACAATTTTTTAATGATGTTCACGGGTAATGCATTTGTATGTGTGGTGTTCCTACTCCACTAATAAATGGTCACTATAACTATGAGTTTTTTTTGGCCAAGTGGTTATTGCAATCGGGATGAATATGGAAATTCCATCCACTGTATGTGTTATGGTTATTTGATTGCATCATCAAGGATGAGCTTGAGTTTTACACAACATGGTTTTGATTGCAATTTGATTAATTTGAGCAATATTGTATTAGACTGATAGCTTGACACGATGGGTTGAGTTAATGATACTGTGACTATGTGTTTAGAATTGTCAAATGGGAATGTTGCATTGTGGTGTTCGAGGTATGGCTACCCACTGTGTATGATATGAATATTCTTGGGTTGCGGACTCAGAGATAGTCACAGAGTTTTAAACATGGTTTTGTTGCGATTCGATTATTTGTATTATGAAGTTGGGTATGTCGTTGTTGCCTTGTTGTTTTGGATGGATAGCCCATCATTTTAAATGTTTAGATTCAAAGAAAAATTTGACCTATACAGTCTCAGAAATGAAATTTCATTTTGTCGAATGGTTGTATATTTCTCAGCATAGCGTGAGTTGAAATGATGATTGGTTATTTGAGAGTTTAAATGACAAGCCAAGATCTTTGCAAAATGAGTATGGATCATTGTGTTGACTTTCCATTCGGTATGTTAAATAAATGACATGCATTCTAAAACAGTGACAAGCATGAGTGTTGTGACAGTGTGACTACATTGCAGTTTAATTATTAAACAAATATAAAGACATAATCGACCATGATTTTTATGCTTGCATTTGATGAGCAAAGTGAAAGTAATTGACTGTGTATTTATTTGGAAATTGCTTATGGATAAAAGGGAGAAAACAGAGCTCCCCTACGGATTGTTGTGGAATGCATATTGTTTTGATTGTTGACACTGTGTAAATATTTGGTTATGAACAGTGAACTAGTTAATACACATTAGTTGTTATTGGATCACAATGGTCATTTGGTTGATGTATTTCCTTTTTTCAGAATGGTTATATGGATTACATAATTAATTTTATGAACAGTACCCGCTCTCATTCCCCACCATTATTTCTCTTTTCTCTAATTACAACCCCATCGCCTTCCCACCTTCATTTTTCACTCCCTTTTCTAAAATTGATTACAGTCAAGAAAATTTTTGTGTTGAAGCAATTGGCAATAGCAATGTCTTGGTTGAATTACAGTGATTTTTTCTTTGGTTCGTGGTTGATTGTTGTTGTATTTGAGAAGTAACTGTATTTTTCCCCCTCATCATATCATGTTTCACTTAATACAAACCCCTCACATATCCCAGGACCCTTTATTCACTCCCTGCTCATTGATAAACAATTAAACAATTTGTATGGATTGAATTGCATGAGTCTGATACATTGCTGAGCCAAATCTATTTCATATTTTTAAGAGTTGTCATGTATGGTTATTTAAAAGACTATTTTCTAATCAATCATGCATGCATGAATGAGTTTTTTCAGCCGAGGTATCCATGGCTGAGGAAACCGAGGGAGAGGTAACTGGAACAGAAGCCTAATAAGGCCAAGGTTCTCCATACATTTTGATGTTGACTCACAAGAGCTTGGCCAGTTGTTTCAGGCCAGATTTTTCAATTAGATTGGGAAAGGAGTGGTCCATTCTAGGCCTGAAAGGCCTCCTTTCCAAGTCTCGTAAGCCCTTGGTATCCATGTGCCTCCTCACGTCTCATTGCAACCCGATGTTCCTGAAAATGATGGATGGTAAGAGATTGTCCACCCGATAGTCTCCCAACATCGTGGTTGGCCTAATTTATCCCTACCTGCTCCTCCGCCTATTAAACCCATTGTCCAAGCTGCCCCCCACTCACCAGTGT
Organism: Picea engelmannii; assembly: GCA_009831015.1. NCBI lineage: Eukaryota > Viridiplantae > Streptophyta > Pinopsida > Pinales > Pinaceae > Picea > Picea engelmannii. The sequence continues at coordinate 6,117 of WSFP011500153.1, read as the reverse complement.
AGTCCTATCATGCTAGCAAAAGGTTGAAAACCAAGGCCCACCATGCCCTTGACAAAGGAAAAGTCATTGTTGCCCCTTCCTCATGCTCCAATGGCTCTGACAAATCCGTGTCTTCCTGGATGCATTTGAGGGACGATTGTTCTCATGTGATCAACGATATTAGGCCTAAAGGCTCAGCACAGCCAAAGGCAAATTCAAGAAAATCGAAAGGTGATAGCAGCAATCAAGGAAAGATTGCATCCCAGAGTGGGAAATATGGATTTTGAGTTTTTATTTTATCTATTGTTAATGACAGTTGACTTCAGAATTTTTTGGACAGCACATTTTATTTTGGGATATATGAGTAATATTTTTTTGAAAATAATTTCAAATATCATGAGCTAAATTGTCAAATGTTGATATAATGATGGGAGTCACAAGGTGTGTTTTTCTTAACTAACTAGTTATGTTATGATTGTTAAGAGCTTAAGGGAGTCACAAGGGGTCCCACCTACTAGTTATTATTTATTATAACCCTTATTATGTTTATAACTTTTCCCACTAACTAAAATTTGGTTGAGTCTTTTAATTAACTTAACTAATGAGTTGGTTCAACTACTTCAACCAACTCTAATTTGTTTAAAGGCAAAGGAAAAGGGAGGAACAAGAGGAGGATAGAAGCAGAAGCATGCTAAGGTTTTCTCTTTGAGTTTATGTTGAGATAGTTTAGTTTTCATTCATTCATTTATTCATCACAAGCCTAATTCTCTTTTATGATAGCAAGGTCTTATTGTAGATAACAATATTCAGGGTTGAATTACATCATTCAAACACTTGTTTTTCAGAGGTGTTGATCTATCTTTGATAGTATGTGTAGACTTGTATGTTTGTGAAGTAGTTTTCATGACTGACAAAGGCTATTGTGCATATCCGAGTGGGCAAGAATCTGTGGCAAGATGATCCAACTTTTAGAGTTAAGTTTTGGTTTTCTGACAGAGGTCCTTTTGTATGTTCCATCGGGGATGTCTAAGTTTGACTTTGGTCCAAAATTTCTGTATGAGATTTTGTAAAGAAAATGACTCTTTGGTGAATTGGATTCAAATAAAGGATTTTTTTATGTCTCATCTGTCTTGATTATCATCCCTGTGTCTTTACTTCTGTCTTTGCATTTATTTCAACAACTATTATATTCATAAAATTACATAAAAAGTAAATTTCCAGCAAGCTTTTTTATTGATAAAAGACTAGCCTAAGAACTGGTAATCCAACTTGTGAGTTAGAATGTTATTTTTGTTGGCAATAAACATAGGGTGAGATTCCCCTCTATTTTTCTTTAGCCAAGAAGAATCTGAAAATGCTTGAGTAAGATCATTTCATATATTTTCCTCAACACTTGGCATGATGCATAATGTCTCCCTCATTGAGAGGGAGTGTTGATGTTTGGAAAACATCGGAAATACATTCTCTTAGATTAATAATTAATAATATAATTATTGATTATTAAATACTATATATAATAAGTAAATGGTAATAATAAATAGTTATTGATTATCAAAGGGACACATCCTTTCATGGATGGTCACCATATGTTCCTTATATGGAACACTCATCATTGTAATAATATATTGATCATATATCATATGAAGAAAAACAACAAGATCTAGGCCATGGATCTTTGAGATTAGAATGATTTCATCAGTCGATTTATAAAAAATTCCAATTTCTTCGAGCTCCCCCAATCTTGCAAGAAAATCTTGACCGTGGATCTTTAGTATCTAAACCATATGGGTCATCGATTTTCCAACTCTTCAGTTTTCATTAAAATGAAAAATACGATCTTTCACACCGAATTTAACTCTGCAACCTACATATTGTTGTTACTAATCCTCTCTTTGAAGGTAAATTAAACTCTAAATTGTTCATAAATTTGTGGATGCACTCTATTTTTATAATTTTCCCCAAATCTGTCACAGGTGACACTCTACAACAACAAATTTCTACTAAATTTGCACTGATCATGGTCCATACAAACTTGGTGTTGAACCTTGAGATTTGATACCAATCTGTGATGTCCCCCACTTTTAAACCCAACAATTTCATAATTTTCTTTTATAATGTCGTTAAATTAAAAACATGCAACAACCTAAAAATTCCCAAGCATATAACAACAATTCCATTAAACATGAATGAAACTAATTAATTACACACATAGCAACACATAATCACTCCAAAACATAGAGTTTATGCACAACAATACAAACCCATAAATAAAACATTGAAACGGAGATAAAACGCTCATATTTTAAATCAAATGCACAACCAACTACAGAGGATGGACATTCCACCCAACCATAGACTTGATGCTTCAAATATCAATAACAAGTCACCCCTGAGCTAGAGCTAGGAATCCAAAACAAAGGGTGTCTCTCAATTGTCCACTCACAACCTAATTCTACTCATAAGAAAGTGGTTTTCCTATAACTACCCCAATCCTCCAACACTCTTCCCCTCAACCTACACAACCCAAGGAATGAGATCATCCTTCACTGCAAACAGTCTCGCAGGACTTCCACTTCCCTCTAGGGCTCCAACAAAAGTTGGTGAGGATTTTTTCTTGTTGGGGACTCCAGGGATGTTCGTTGTAACAAGAAAAACCGACAACGACAACTCACTTGTTGTTGGGTAAACTCTTACGCAATATCTCACTTTACATGACTGACAGCCTACTTCTTCATGAATTTAAATCTACAACAAGTTATCACACATGCCCACTTCGGTTTCCTTCAAGATCCAACACTTTGCACTCCTTTGTTGTCCCAAAAACTATCAGTAAAAACTTCTCTCCTTGGTCATACAAATTTCCTAACGAAAATCGTGTCCCTTTCCCCATACGAATTTCCTTCTCCCCCAAACGAGTTGTCTCTCACTCTCCCTAATGTTGAATTTATTTCATCCCCATGCTCCCAATAACTATCATATGTGATCCTCACACCCACCCTCTTACATGTATCAAATGATTGGTTTTGGGAACACTCAATAGAAAATAGAAGGTTCACTCAAAATAATAACTTTAAGAATGGTTTGGGATTTAAGACTCTTGAATAAAAAATAAAATTTAGACCCCTCCTCTCTTGTGGAAACCTCAACCCCCGTGGCTCTATCCATGTCCATCTGCAATTGACATTTATTATTTTTTATACATAATATTTATGGTCATATATCGTATTTGCATGCACATGGCTAAAATGAAAATGTTATAATTAACTATCAATTTTTCAGTTTGCAACAATTACATTTTCCTTTGTCAAAGTTTATTGTGTGGACTTTTTTTATATATAATGAAAATTTATACATCCAATTTTCTTCTTTTTCCCATTTGTTCTATATAAATTACCCTACTCTTGTATTTTCCATGTTTCCTTAAAATTCTCCACCACATACCACCAACCGGTCAACAAAATCTACAAGTACAAAGTTCATCCACTTTTCAATAATATTTGCAAGTCTCTGTGGTCCACCCTTCAACAAAATTTGCAAGTCTTGAGTTGTAATGTGACCTTGAAATGAGAATGATTGGATTGACATGATATGGATTGACTTGTAAGTCTTTGTGGTCCACCCTTCAACAAAATTTACAAGTGTTGAGTTGTAGTAATGTGACTTCGAAATGAGAATGATTGTATTGACATGCTATGGATTGAGGTAATATTTGTGCTAAAATGTCTCACAAGTATTAAATTGTAATGACTTGGAAATGAGAATGGTTTTGATTGACATGATATTTGTGCTAAAAAGTCTTACAAGTAATTTATAGATGAGAACATAATTAAAATATAAGTGTTGAGTTGTAGTAATGTGACTTAAAAATGAGAATGATTGAATTGACATGCTATGGATTGAGGTAATATTTGTACTAAAATGTCTCACGAGTATTAAATTGTAATGACTTAGAAATGAGAATGATTTTGATTGACATGATATTTGTGCTAAAACGTCTTATAAGTAACTTATAGATGAGAACAGATTTAAAATATAAGTTTTTGTAAATAAAATATAAGTGATTATCATTTACAAGACATTTGACCCACTTATATATATTTGATTTGAACCACTATGTCATGTTACTATGAGTTGTAAATTGGTTTGATGTGAGCGTCATATAAATTGAGTTTCGTTGTGAGTGGATTTTTTTATTTTTATTTTTTTTCCTTCTTCGTCGGCTATGATAAGTGGTTGGAATTGTGATGGCTATGATAAGTGGTTGGAATTGTGATGGTCGTTTAGAAAGTTAGAGTTTCATCTATGTGAACTTTGTCCATAAAAAATTTGGTTTATTTGAAAACTGGTTAATTTGAAAACAAACACAGGGAAATTTTGCTTAAGAACTAGGTTCATTTTGAGTACCCTAAAGTGGACGCCAGCCACTTGGTTCATTAAAGATAGTTTTGCAGGTAAAATTATGATATAATTGTAGCACGCAAATTTCATGAACAACACAAATATCTTCTCGAAAATCCTTTATAACAAGGTAAATAGATTAGAGATCTATGTCATAAATTATAATGTGTGGTGTATGTTATGATGGTGACCTTGGTGTTCCATTATTAGAAGGTAGATAGATATCCATCTCAAAATTAAGATCAAGCAGCCACAGGAGACTAGAGACAATTGTTCAGATAGTCTACAAAATCATTGAAGAATGGCGTGTGTTCTGATTTGAGGGTAGCTACGACCTGAGATGAGTGTTAATGAGGAAGTGTAGTAATTTAACCTCAAAGATCATCTATAGGTTAATTATGATCTGTGTGGTGGCAGGACATTTGTGGATTAATTATGATCTGTATGATGGTATGTCATGTTAGGTATGTATGGAGAGTTTAGTTTGGAGAAATATTTGTGTCTGCAGATTCAAAAATTGTAAATTATACAAGGGAGAAGTGATTTTAGATTTTTTTTTAAACCATTACCCAAAAGCTGATTATCCAAAAGACGTTAGCATTTTGGTAAAGTTTTCATTTTGGTAAACATGCGCACCAGCTTAAAGTTTGCAGTTTGGTAAAGAGGCCTCTTTTCAGGTGATATTTTTGGGATATTTGTCTCAAATTGAGCAACAAATTGTTAAATTCATAAATTTGAGTGATTATTTCTGTATAATCCGAGTGCTCTAATGGTTTTTCAACACCTATGAATTCATTTTTACATTCAGAAATGAATTTTAAACAACAAAAAATAATGATTTCATACAGATTTCAGAAAAAAATAATAATAAAATAAAATAAAATAAACATTTAATATAATAGTTAAACAACTCCTTAAATAATCACTAATAAAATTACAAATATTTTAATTTATTTTTTTTTTACAATTTTTTTATTTTATTTATTTTTTAAAACTGTAAATGGTTTTAAAATATTTAGAATACTGTGTTTTTAACCAACGTAATATGAGTGATTTTATTGTTTCCAAGGAATTCTGGAAAACATTCAAAAAAACATACCTTTTTCTTTTTTAGCGTCGTGGACATGTGATAGAAAGTCCCCACCGGCTAAAAAAACAAGGCTGCGTGGCAGCGCAGTCCCTGCCAACGAGGTTAGAAAGAAAATTGTGGAAAATGGGGTCGAATTGTAAATGAAACGAAGTGTTCGGTGCAAAACGTATATCACGGAAATGTTGTGTGCAACATGTATATCAGGGAAGATGGGGCAAAAGTAAATGAGGGTTGGTAGGCAGAGCACCATCTATTTTTTGAAAGTGTATAGCAAACCTATTTTTTTTTAAAGTATATAACAAAGTAAGAAATTCGTTTACAGTGGAAGAATAAATTTGAAAGATAAAAAAAAAGAAAAGTCTCTAAGATATAAAAGAGTAAATGCATTTTCCATACAAACTAGTGAAGGATAAGAATAAAAGTCTGTAACATATTAAAAACTAAATGCATTTGTCATACAGAGTGGTGAAAGATAAGAATAAAGTCTGTAACATATAAAAATTTAAACGCATTTTTATTTGAAATCTGTCAAAAAATAAAAGTTTGTTACATACTACTGGAAATTTTGAAATATACAAAAAAATTAAAGTCTATTACATATAAACCGGAATTTCAATGTGTTTGTCATGTAGACTGGGATTGGGGCTCCC
>WSFP011500150.1:0-13938 GCA_009831015.1 Picea engelmannii | reverse complement strand
AATATATCATCAACAAGTCATCACACAATGAACACAAAGAACACAAGATGTATGTACAATTTTATTTTTATTATGGACTACAATCATTGGGGTTTATCAGCAACAATTGAATAGAGTACAACTATGTAAGAGCACATGCTCTATAATGAAAGACTCAACTTACACCCTCAGCACCAACTGAGATGAGGCAACAATCCTCAATAGATATCAATATGTCAATAGGTACGCAAGATGTTAGTAGTACAACCTGCGTGTGCACCCGCCCTGTCTCACTATAGCCCGCGTGTGAACGGGGCCAGTGTATAATGCAACAAGCATATGCTTCTGAGAAACATGCTCAGATCCTCTGCAACCTACAATCACTTTCTCTTCTGTCTTCCACTGTCCAAACTGACCCACAGCTAGTCACAATACATCCAAGATCTCCAATGGCTTGCTCATGCTCCACAACAAATCAATATGAATTCTATCTCAATCATGTATAAACAACTAGTATACCATAGCAATCATGTCACTACTGAATCACAAGAGTGATGCTCACTCCATCAACCAAATTAACCAAATGGAACCACATCATAGAATCCATACTAAGAATTCCCTAAGCCTTCACAATAGAGCAATCAATAGTATCCATCAATACAATAATGTAACCATACCAGTGCCTCAGTGATAGATCTGAGGCCATAGAATGTAGATCTGGAACCTACCTCATCATCCAAGATCTTGGCAGCAGCTCAAACACAAATCTCCATGATTTTATCCACTCCATGCTCCCTGTACATAGTAATCCCACATGTACACTCACCCTATACACAACCAGTCTGTGTGTACATGCACCCTATACACAGACAACCTGCGTGGGCATCAAAAAATAGGGTTTTCTGTGAATCTGATAATTTTTCTGTCAAGATCTATGATATTGCCGAAACTTTGATGCATCCATGAGATCCTCCTCTCGCTCTCTTCATCGGAATAGATATTCAATCATGCTCAAGAGATCCACATCAATAATATGCTCTCACAAGAATCTCTCCATCAATACTCCAAAATATATTCACAAGAAGCTCTCCATCAATACTCCAAAATATATTCACAAGAAGCTCTCCATTGATCCACAAAAGGATTCTCACCAAATGTACATTTTACAAGAGATCCTAGCTTCGTATTTATACTTTCATCTTCTAGGTCACTTAACCCATTTTTAGGTTACTTAACTCATTTCTAGGTCACTTAACCTATTTTCCTTATTTTAGGGTTAATCACTTTCCATGAATAGAAAGTTCTCCAATAATTTATCATTTAAATATTCCTTCTTGATTTTGTCACTTCATTTTATCATTTAAATAATCTTTCTTGATTTTGTCACTTTACTTTATCATTTAATAAATGATTTCTTCTTTTCAAGCACTTTGACTTCTTTGACCTTTTGGGGCTTCAAGCCATCATATGGGGGTCCTTCAACTTCATAGAGCCATAACTCTCAAACCATGAGGAGTTATGTGACATTCCACATACCACCGGAAATGGCATGTCAAGTACTATCCATCTAGGATAGTTTCACCAACAACTTCATTGATATTCATCTCATTAATCCACATTCAAGCATGGGTCCTCCAACCGTTTTTCTAGGATAACTCAATCCGTAAAGCGTCTTCCCATGAGGGCTTTCACCATAAGGGGACCACTTTGGAGTTCATCCATTTGTGCACCTTATCAACCATGATAAGACAATAATGATTCATCTTTGCATCAATTCACCACTGCATCATATATATCAACTATGCATCATGTATCAATGAAAACGCATTGATCCATCTTCATCAATGCATCATATCAATGATCCATCTTTATCAATTGGTTTCCACTTGGACATCTATCATTCTAATCAATGCATATACATTTTTCATCAATCATCAATCAATCAATTACTTGACATCAATCAAACCAAACCATTTGCATCAATGACGTATGATCCAACAATCTCCCAAATAATCAAACCATTGGCATCAATGACAACATGATCCAATAGGTTCTAGTCCAAGAGGATTATTCACATGATGAACATGTTATTTACTATTTGAGTTAGAGTCCTACGACCACTGAAACCAAATATATGCATGTGGATAAATTGGCCTTGGTGGCTGCTCAAGCTGTTCAACGTTTTCGTCATTATATCTTATTGCACAAAACTACGATTATTTCTTATTGCAACCCTATGCAACATATCCTTACACGACAATTTCTGGGTGGAAAATACTCCAAATGGATAGTGATTCTCTAGGAGTTTGATTTTGAGTTTGAACGAGCCAAGTCAAATAAATATTTGGTTTTTTTCGAGTAGATATGTGACCTTCCCTCCACTGAGACAAAAACTGTGGAAGAATATTCTTTTCCTGATGAGTCTCTCTTTTTGATCAGTTTCAGATGATATCTGGTATGGATAAATTATCATTTATCTCCAAACCTAAACGTTTTGGCCTGATCGTTCTCGTGTAGATCATCGTCGTATTAGGTATCAAGCTCATCAATATATTATCCTCGATGATACCCTTTACCATCGTGGTATTGATTCCGTATTTCGATGATGTCTAACCTATGATGAAGCCGAGAAATATTTAAATGACTGTTATTCCAAAGCCTATTGGAGTCATATGTCTGGGTATGCCACTGCCCAAAATATCTTACGTGATGGTTACTTCTGGCCTTCACTGTTTAAGGATTGCATTACCGTAGTTCAAAAATGCCACGCTTGTCAAACATATAACAATAAGATTTGATCACATCCTTCTCCTCTTTATCATGTAGTTTTCGTAGGTCCATTCGCTAAATGGGGCATTGACTTCATGGAATCCTATAGTTTCCTCACTCGGCCGGGGGGGCATGGATGCATTATTGTAGCTATGTATTATTTCACTAAATGGGCCGAGGCGATGCCTAAATTTGATAACACTGGGAAAACCTACAATGTTTTTCATATTTAATCATATATTCACTAGGTTTGGTGTCCCTCAAGCCATCGTCACAGACCATGGCATCCATTTTTGCAATTTCATGATTTCTGAGCTTACCAATAGGTTGGGTTTATGGCATGAAAACTCAACCCCTTACCATCCACAGGCCAATGACCAAGTTGAAATAATCAACAAAGTTTTAACTACTATGCTTCGATAGATGGTAGGGATTCACAAGTCGAGCTGGCACAAAATGATTTTTTCGAAATTATGGGCCTATCAGACGTCCGTTAAATCTTCCACAGGGTTCACACCTTTCTAGTTAGTGTATGGTATTGAAGCTATTTTTCCAATTGAATGTGAAATCCCGTCTTTGAAACTAGATGTCAAACTTCTCCCCAACAACACAACCAAAGAAGAACGTCTCTTGTATTTAATGCAATTATACGAGACTTTCCGTGATGCTGCATTAGTCATAGAAACTCAGAAGAAACGTGTCAAAGATCAATACAAAAAAATGTCAAACCACATGTTTTTTTTTAGGGATATTTAGTTCTCCTTTATGAACAAGATCGTGACTTATTGGGGGGCGGTAAATTTGAGCCCATGTGGCGTGGCCCTTATATCGTTAAAAGAGTGTTGGAGAAAGGGGCTTATGAGCTGGTAGATTATGATGGAATTCCTTTGGGTGAACCCAGAAATGGGATTTACCTAAAGAAGTATTGTGTTTAAAGTATTTTTGCATGAGTGCTTTGTATTTTAGTGTATTATAATCTAGTGTGCTTTTTTCGTTTCTTGTTCTTCCTTTAAGATGCTTACCTTTCCTTGTGCTTGGTTTCCATATGTCAGCGTTCTCACTACCCTATATCGTCTTTGTTGATGGTTCTAGTAGAAGTACTCAAAATCTAGCGTCTACTGCATGGGAAATCTATGCACCTACGGACGAGTTGATCAGTATACACGGTAATTTCCTTGGTCATGCAACTAATAATATTGAGGAATACAATGCAGTTATTGAGTTATTAACTTATGCCATGTAATTTGGAATCTGTCATCTAATTGTACGTCTTGATTCACAACTAGTGTTGCTACAATTGAGCAATGTTTATTCCATCTGAAGTCCTACATTGTTGCGGGTATACTTGAGAATTCGCCTCTTGGAAAGACATTTTGATTACATTTAATATCAACACATTCCTAGATATCTAAACACATTAACATATGCATTGGATAATTATGTTTTAGATAGGCATTTGCACCATTTATAAATCCAAACACACATTTTAAAGACAAGTAATCCGGTAGAGGTTTTAGATTATAATGTCAAAAGTTACAAAAAGTATGTGTCTTGAGACCAAAATGGTGAAGCACATGGCTTCATATACATAGGCATAAAGGATTCCACTCACTATAAAAAATGACTGCCCATGCTACACGATGGAGCAATCGACCAATGGATGCTGACATGCCAACTATATGACATTGGTAGCATCGAGGTAACTCGTCCACAATGATGTCAGGGATGTTCATGGTCAATCCCTCAAGGTTCTGTTCGATCTCCTAGAGATCCTCAGTTGCTACCCCTGGACCCACCACTACACCTATCTCTCCACATATCTGTATACGAGATGATCCTGGAGGCCTGAAAGGCACCACATCTGCATCATTGAGAGCACTTGATTAGTCTTGGATACATAACAAAAAAAATTAAATTCATAATTAAAATACCAAAAACAACATATAATGAAAAAAATCCTTTATACCTATCTCTCCCCACTGATAAACCTAAGGTAATTCCAAGTTAGGATCTCCATGGAAGTCAGTCCTGACATATGCATAGTCCTCAACCATGATAAGATGATCCCTTAGCCACTGGAAGAAAGATGGACCATATGTAACGATTGGCACACCATCATGACGTGCCATCAAGTCTACCCATCTCTTCATTCGACGATCCTGTGGAGGGGGTATTCCCCATTCCAGATGTTGTAGGCACAAAACAAGGACCTTCTCTAGGAAGAAGGATACCAAAATAGATCCATACCCGAATTGTTTCAATCGATCGGTCCTACACTTTGTCAATTGTTTCTTCATGTTTTTTAGAAGGCCCTCACACCAGTTGAAAACCCGAGGCTCCATACAATCGATATTATACTGAAAATATATCTGTAAACCATGTGAGTAGCCGCACTCCTTGCCATACGAGTGATAGTATAGAGAATCCTACTTAAAGGCAATTCTTGAACATACTTTATGGAAACTTTGCCACTATGTTTCTCTATACCTGGTACGCAGTGATGTGCTGCATAATAATCCATGGGTTCACCACCACCTCTGCTTCCCGACAGTGACACTCAAGAGCCTCAACGAGATAACCCAGTCAATAAATAGATGTCATTGATCTGTAGGGTAGGTGTATGCACCCCTCCATGAAATGGTTTCTCATTAACGTCCCACATATAGACTAAGTGTTCCAATAGCACCAATTGGGCCCCCATGCCATGTACTTTGAAATTTTTTAGCAAGTCACACTCCCAGAGTGCCATGACAGTGCCCAAATCATTCTCAGCAAAGTAATATTCCTCCTCATTCTACTGTTCCCTCCATTCGAGCATGATGACCAATGAAAACCCGCCAAACAACAATAAAAGATGATTTAGTTTATCAAATTTTGAAAATTGCAAGTTTTCTTAGCTCTATCTCTCTTTTTAGTTTTTGAGTTGCGGTCATCGCAGGGGCCCTTTTTCCCACAGTGCGACATCGTCACACCCCACCTGTAGAACCATTGCAATGATTTAGGATCGTCGCAGTTCACAATAGGGAGGGCCTGCGATGATCTCAAAGCGCAATATCCCTTGGAAAATTTCCCATAACTCAAAATTTAACCATTAAAATTGAAAAATGTTACCATGAAAAGAGAGAGGGAAGGAAGAATGCCTACTTCATGAAAGCAGCTTGAGAAATTTCCCACTGGGAGCTCCAGAATCGTCACTTGAAAATTGATGGAAAAAAGAGGTTTTTTGGCACTAGTTTGGTGAAATTGAAATGAAATGGTAAATGAACTAGTTTTGACCTATTTTTATTTATTTTTACCATTTTAATTTCAAATTAAATTAATTTTTAAATATTTTCACCTAGGTCATAAACCTAATGAACTTTTCAAAGTGTCGATATTGCAGGTTGAGAGATCTGATGACCAAACTTTTGATATGGATCACCTTTTTGGTTGTTTTTGCGTGTTTTTATGATGTATATATACTTTTAGGGTTTTTTAGGAAAAAATCCGAGCATGGTCTTTATTCTTTCTCACGCTCGTGAAACTATGAGAATGTAATCAAGTAACCTTTTATCGCTTTTTTCGAACTCATAATGGAAATATGAAAACTGAACCCTATGGACTCTCCTTTAAGATCTTTTCAAGCTCTCTAAACATGAAAATATAGTCGAGCGACCTTGTTCTTTCCACACTCATAAAAGTACTTGAAGAAAATGTCTGATGAGCGGTAGATTATCTCTTTTTCGGTCCCGTCAGACTAATTTACGAAAAAGGACATTTTGGATTTTTCTTTAAGTGTTTTTTAGACTCTCTAAACATGAAAAACCCCCAAGTTTTCTTTCTTTGAACTCGTAAAACAAGTATCGAAAGGCCCATATGGGACCGAACCACTCCTTCCTAGGGTTTGTTAAACATACTCTGAGGGAATCATCCAAAGGATGAGCTTACATTACAAGCATATGTTATCCTCATCAATATTGCATAAAAATAAAGAGGTACTCCCCAGAAATGGTGAGGGAAAATTTGGATAGAAATGTATATATGTATCTCTATTAGTGGAAGTAAGTCTCTCTTGAGCATGACACCCCTCTTCATCAATGTATCTAGGTTGGGAAATCCATTTGTCTCTCATTTGACCATCCACAAATCCACCTGTTGGGTCCTCCTTGAGTCAATTCTACCAACACAATTTTCATGTCGTTCATATGTTAAAGATAAGTTCAACCTAAACAAGCCTTCTATTGAGTCAGCCATCTATAGTCCTCAAATTATTACTAAGTCGACCTTCCTTGAGTTAGTTCTGAATCACTTTGTACTCTAATCTACTTCAAATTTGTTACATATTTCATGTTATTGATGGGTGATACATTAAGGCCCTCCTATGACGAGTCTTTTCCTATTTAATTCAACTCATTATCCGAGAATTAGACTTATAAATCATTTAGTACCTTGGAACATACATGCCTCAATGGAAGGTTTCCTTGTTTTCAATAGTGGGTTCACATCATTGGCTCCTGATTGGAAGATTCCATCGAGCGTTCGAATTCAACTCATTAATTTACATTCGTTGGATTTTACTAGAGTACCTTGGAGGTCATTGACATCAATGGTGATTTCCCTCACACTTGTTAACGGTATCTATTAATGACTAATAATCAAGTGGTTTCTACCCTGTTCGACTTCGACACTTGTAATCACATGGCTAGATTTGTACTTCGGGACGATGGAAATGAAGACCCTGTATCTCACCATATAAATCCAGGTTGCGATGGAGTATTCATAAGTCTGTACTAACACATAGATCCACCATTTATGTCTCATGGATATTTTTGATTTGAGGAAAAGGTACAAATATCCTCCTTATTCCCATGGGTTATGATATAATCTTGAATGACTTTTCCATTAATTAGAGATAATTAGGATATAAAATGATTAAAAAGTCTTCTAGAAATATTATTGAATAATATTAGATAAATTCTAAAATTTGGTTGGAATTGTTTGATTTTATTGCAGGGATAGATAGATCTTGTTAAACTCGAATATTTTGAAGATACGAAGGCTATTGGAAGATAAAGAGATCAGGCACAAAGCAGTTTTGAGGAAGATTGATTCTCTATGTTGTAAACTTTATAAATAGTAAAATCAATCCTGAGGATCTCTCGATCCTTAGGATGGATTAAATTACCCATATCGTTGTAATATATAGAGGGTAATGAATCATAGAAAGGAATCTAAGAAATTATCCAAGCATTCAAAACTCAAAATTGCTTTGTACAAGCAGTCTTTTGTAAATGTTGTACCAGTTATGGAGTTAATAGAAGCTTTGGGAATTTTCATCATTTTTCCATACTGAGTTTCTAGCAGCAGTGCTTTTGAGGACTGAGGGCCCAGTCTAAAGGAGTTATTGTCTCAATTTGTAATTGTATCAATTTGATTTCAGTTCTGTGATTTAAATCTCTTTTACAACAGTTAAGATGAATGTATGAGTGTGTTGATGTTTTTATAGATCAGTTGGGTTGTTTGATTACAGAAGATAGATTCTTTATTTGAACGTTATCGATTGTTGTTCCATCTTGCATTGTTGTAGTTTGTTGATCGACAATTCCTCTCATTTTCACATACGCTGTTCCTTTTATTAAATTAGCATTTTCTATTCCTTTCGTTAATTTAGCATTTGTTGTTCCTTTCGTTTAAAGTACATTTGTTGTTCCTTCTCAATTTATAGTACTTAGTTGTTTCTTTCTAACAGATTAAATAGTCATTGATAGATCCATTTATTAATCATTTTTCATAAATTCAATTACTATCTCTTAGTTAGATCAATTCAACAATTTAGTTAATTTCCTTTAATTCACAACATGTTATAGATCAAATTTCAATTCTATTGAGCATAGATTTTAGCTTCAAAATTTTAATGAATGTGTTAGGAACTTGATTGTTGATAAACTCAGATTTGCTTTGACTACACGATTTTATCCTCTACAACTATCTTCATAGACTTTGCTAATATTCTTGAAATAAAAGACGAATCCTCGGGTTGATAAATTAATGTTAAACTAAGGTTGTTTTGGGAGATATTTAGAGCCCAACAACTATGTCCAAATTTGAGTTTTTAGAACATAGATCCACAATGCATTTCTCGTGGCTATCTTGAATCATTATGACATGGATCCACAGTCTATGTTTGGTGGCCATGAATCACTTGACGCTTATGATTAGAGTCACTTGTAGTCTGAGTATGGGAATGCCTACTTCAGAAAATGGTATATTATTATGCAGATTCTTGACTGTTTGCAGGTTCTCGACCGATGTACTCCTTGTTTTCGACACACACACTCTACAAAGTATTTCAACTGTCACATGTTCCAACTTCATACTTTGGGGGGAATTCTGTTACACATTATTTTGGTCATCCCTATGATCAACTGACAATATGTGTATGACTCACTTCTATGTTCCTTGAAGCTACTAAATGAGACTTTCTCCGTGAGAAATTGGATCATCTTTCTTTTCTTAAAAACCATATTTCTTTCTTTTCAGGAACCAAGAACTTCCCGAAACTTCGAAGCAATTAATTGTCTAGTAACTGATATTAAGTCTTAATTAATTGCACTTAATTTTAAGTATTTCGAAAGTTCGGACTTCGGAAATTTTAGAATATAAAACAGGGGAAAAATCCCAAAATTCAAAATGCGGAGTCATTAATTAACTCTTTATCATGATTAACTTAGTTATTTAAACGTTCAATTTACCCTTTTAATTTTTGAAATGTTCAATACTTTGGCATTTTGATAATTCGATGATTCGTGAATTTACTCTTTGTTAAATTCTCAAAGGATCATCTCCCACAGTGACATGGTATAGATGACATCATTCTAGATGACATGTCTAGAAAAGAGAGGTGCCATGTGTTACCTGGAAACGTGTGAATCCTCTAATGAAAATGTCAAAATAGGGTGCCACGTGTCAACTCAGGAAAGATTCAAAAGGTACACCTGTCCTACGAATTGTGTCTTTAAATGGTTTAGTAAAATTCATGAGCAGCTACCTTCAGGTTTTAGATTTTCGAAGTTTTTATTGTTTATACCTATTGAAACATTCGAAGCGCGGAGCTCCGAAGCGACCGTTAGATATTTACCTCTTTAAAAATCACGCGTCTCCAGAACTACGAAGGTTATTAGGATCATTCGATCAAAAGGGGAAACTCATCAATGACGAATATCGTGCACACCTTATTATTCACTAACCAACATTGAATTTGATTTAAAATTAAAAGGCCATTTTCCAAGTTTATGCTTTCTTTGGGTAAAATTTTATTTTCATGAGGTGGGAAATATAAGCTTAAAAGTTTAGAATTGTGTGTGTTCCAACATAGGCTCCATCTGGGGATCGTGTCTCCCTATGATACATGGAATAAAAGTAGACCGAGTTCCTTTGTTGGGAAAATGGAGTCATTATTTCATTTCTGGGAAACACTTTTAGGAGTTTATCATACACAGAAAAAATGAACTTCAACCGAATCTCATAAAACCTTCAAAACACACCTAATGATTGACTTCAAGTTAGGCTATTTAAAATTTCCCTTTCCTAAAAATAAGTTTGGATCTGTTTAAGATAATCAAAACAACTCTAATTGAAATATTAGACTTTGACCGACTTCGTTCGAATCAAGGTTAAGTAGATGTAAAAATTTATTTAGGGAATCCCTCATTGGTTCAGAATATAAATATTACCGGAAAGGTAACTAGATGTCAGAGTATGTTATGTAGATATGTATGACAACCATATAGATATCATAGATATTGCTTCACTTCCAGGGAGCCTGTTCAGTACCCCAGTGAATATATCTACTTCTCCCATTGAATTTCCTTTCACTACTTCAATTAGCACTTTTGCATTTTGCTGAGATGAGGGAAATGATTACATGAATTTCCTTTCATAATCTCTTTGGACAAGATGGGGGCAATCAAATTATGAATTTCCTTTCACCATCTGTCTTATATTTTAATATTTTGAAGTGGGGGCAATCAATCTGTATGTATCATACAAGGGGTGATATCTGCTTAAAATTTAAAAAATAAGGTCTGTCAAAAAATTTTAAGTATACGCTGAAACTAGTTTTCTCCCAATCTTCAATACACCTTTGCCTATAGGGAAGCTTTTATAGAGATTTTAATTTTTTTAGGGATCGACCTTCAGTGAATTAGTCATATTAAAATCCGATAGAAGAGATAAAGTTATCAGTATTATCCTAGACATACTTTCTTTCAGTTAAAATCAAAGGAACACAAATATTTTCGCCCAATCTCATTTTGAAGATATGTTTTTAAGTTTTTAGAGTCAAGGTGAATTTATTTCTTTCTATGAAGAATAAGGAAAGGTAGCGAAAATTAGAAGTGAATAAAAGCTCAGGGATAGGAAAAATAACCAGAACGAGGACTCATAGGGCCTAACGCAAAAAATCCCAATCCCACACAAGTTTGTTTATTGATTCTCAAACTTCTTTTCAAGCCTTTTTATTTTTATTTCATTTTTTTTTTATTTTAGAGAAGGCTTTAGAATTTATCAATATGAAACTCTAATCTGTAATTTTATACTTCTATGATCCTTGATCAGGTGACAAAAGTATCATGAGTGAAACCTCCTTTGCGTTCGCAAAAATTTCCTTAAAATTTTAGTTGAACTAGTCAGGGTAGGAGCTCATACCTCAAATTTCTTTTGTATTTTCAATCAGGCAGATCATTAATTCATCACCTGTTTTGAGAGAAAGTGAACATTTTGAAAAATGAGTGTTGGATTCAGATGCATCCTTATCTCTCGTTTAATAGTAAGTATTTTGCACGAGAACAAAATCCGAAATGTCAGAAAATCTTGCAGAATAGAGATGGTATGTGATACATATTCTTTGATGTCAAGTAAACATGGTTTATTTACAAAAAATGATAAAATGACTTGGATAGATTACAAAATAAAGGTAAAATTGCAATTTGAAAAAGAAAAGAAAAAAACATCAATCCAAACCGATATATACAATGGGAATCTGAAATATGACTACTGCATGAAATGTTTTAAGTAACTCCCATTGATAGGAGCGTCAAGGATTTCTCCATTGAGGTTTTCCAGTAAGAACGTGGTTTTTTCCTTAGCAGTCACAATCTTGAATGGTCTGAACCAGAGGTGATTGAACTTGCCATGTTTCCCTGCATCTTATTTTCTAGCGTCCCAATTTAAAACTAGATCGCCAGGAAGAAACTCCCTGTCTTTAGCCATTTTATCGAAAAGGGCCTTCATATTATCCTCGTACTTTCAAATTTTATCATCTACTTCGACTCTATTTCACTGAACTTTAATGATTTTATTCATCCTTCTTATAACGTTGTTTGGATCTTCATTTGCATCCTGCCATAGTTTCATCACAGGAAGAACAATATTGATAGGAAGGACAACATCAGTACCATAAACCAATTGAAAAGGGGACATACCTATTGATTTCTTGGTGTCGATTCGGTTCGCCCATAGGGCATATTTTAGGTGGATGTGCCAAGCCTTTTTATTTCTTGTCAACACTTTTTTTATTATAGTCATTAGGCTCTTTTTAGATGATTCAGTCAACCCATTTCCTTGAGGATAGTAGGCTGTAGAATTTCCTAAAACAATATTGTATTTCTAGCAGAAATTGATCATTTCCATAGACTTAAAAGCTTGAGCGTTTTCAGTAAATATTTTCTGAGGACAACCAAATATTGATAGGATATTTTCTTCCAAGAATTTTATTACCGCCGAATCTGTAGCATTCCGAGTTGGAATGGATTCTACCCATTTTGTGAAGTAATCGGTAGTGGTTAGAATCCATCTATGTTGAGAATTTGATTGCGGATTGATTTCACTGATGAAGTCTAGGCCCCATTGATGAAAGGGGGCTTCAGTTTTTACTGGGATCAAAGGTAAGGTAGGAAGCTTATTATTTCTAGTGAACAGTTGACACGAATTACAGGCTCTGACCCTCGCATTCACATCGGTAAATAACTTTGGCCAGTAATATCCATCCCTTAAAATCTTGTAGGTCGTTGCTCTCTAGGCATGGTGTCCTCTGCACACTCCTTCATGGAATTCATCAATAATGACTTATGTTTCAAATTCTGTTAAGAAACACAACAAGAAACCTACAGGGTCTTTCCAGTACAATCGACCATCAATAATACAATTTTTAATTGCATGAAGCTTCAGATTCCTTGCCTTAGAGGGAGTCATGTCATTCAGGCACTTAAGGGTAAGGAGGTGTGTAACAATATAGTGATACTAGGTAGAGGAAGAAAACTTATCTTCAATTCGAATCGTAGGTGCCTAATCATCAATTTCCTCTATATCCGGGAGAGATTCATGTGATTCGAGGTTATTTATCTCGAGCGCTCTGAAATTTGATTCGGATAAGAGCTTTTCCAGTCCTTGACCTTTGACTAGCTTGGTCGGTTTCACTTCTAGATAAAAGTCTTGAATTTTAGCCAGCCATCAACCTCTTCTTCCATCACTATTTAGATGAACCAAGATGTATTTGACACTTCTACATATTGAAAAAATTGCGATGACTAATTGCGACGAAAGTACTCTTTCGTCACAAAATTCAAGAGAAAAAGTTCAATTTTTCAATTTTGATCTAAATCCCACCCATATTCATCGCTCTATCGACGGAAGCAAACTTTCGTCTGTTTTGCGATGATAATCAAGATGGTGGACTACTATCTCAATTTCGACAAACGTGTGTTTTCATCGCAAGAGTGACGCTCATTATTGACCGTTACACTTTTTGATACTATCCATATTGACCGTTATACATTTTAACAAAGTCTAAATTGATATAGTCAAAGTTTGTTGCAAGAGCGACGAATTGACCATTATAACCGTTTCCATCTTTGACAAAGTGACCTAAATATAATAAATAAATAGGTAAAAAAAGAAATATTTAGGTCACGGTCGTCGCAATTGCGATGACGGTGACCTAAATTGACCTATAAATATTTGACGATTTAAAGATGTTGCGACAATCTTGCTCTAACAACGACGGTTCCGAAAGGGTACTTTTGTGCAGAAGAATGTCGCAGAATATAGTTAGAGGTGGGGAAAAAAATAAAGCGGGTGAAAAGGGTGATGGTAGATGTTATTTCCCTTGCAAAACATGTTTCCTCATACGTCCCGTAAGAATTTTAATGGAAA
>WSFP011500138.1:0-13939 GCA_009831015.1 Picea engelmannii | reverse complement strand
TTCCTTATAAGCATCTCAGGAACAGACCTGGAAGAATACCCTTGTGTCACTGTGGGAACAGACTCCAGTGGAGTTCATACAGGACAAAGGTGGTGGAGCAGAAGGAGTTCTCAAGAGGGAGAGAATCTATGGTTTGAAATCCCTGTGAAGTTTCGCGAAATCCCGAGGACCGTCCGATCGTGAAGGAGTTACGAGGGAGTTAACCCGTGAGCACAGGTGAAGAAGAACCCAAGTCCATCGGACTTCGGGGTTTCGGCATTCGGGAGTTGGCAAGGTGAGAACTCACACCTCGTAGAATCGCGAATTGCGATTCCCCGAATCAATCTGCACCATTGATCTGGACAGGGACATGTGGCGCAGGATCCCTGAGGATCGGGGTTCGACGTTCGGCGTTCCTAGAGGCGAGAGTTCAAGCTCCTTGAAATCGTGACCGACGATTTCCCGAATCAATCGAGACCGCTGATCTGGACAGGGACACGTGGCGCAGGATCCCTGAGGATCGGGGTTCGGCGTTCGGTGTTGTCCGGAGACAAGAGTTCAACTCTTTGGAATCGCGAGTCGCGATTCCCCGAAGCAATCGGAGTCGTTGATCGGAGAGAGGACACGTGGCGGAAGACCCTGAGGATTCGGGAGTCCGGGGTTTTGCAAGACTGTGGTCTTGTGCATCAGGAGACGCGAACTCCCGAATCATGATTTCCCGAAGGCGAGTGGGAGATAGGTGTCGAGGCGTCAGGCCTCACCAGGAGGTGTTGACAGGTGTCATCGGACTTCGGGGTTTCTGCGTTCGGCGTTTCGGGGTTTTCGACCACGAAGAACTTTGTATCATGGATTCGCGATACGCGAAATCCCGAAGAAGACGTGGAAGCATGGGACCCGAAGACTCTAGTGGAGCATAGGTGGCGACTTAATGAAGTTCGAGGGGCGTAAGTCTCAGTCTGCACGTGCCATCGGAGTTCGGGGTTCGGGACTTTGTGGTGTCAAGGGTTCGTGACATCGCACACTCTGATTTCCCAATAGGGAAATCCCCGATAGGTAAGAGCGCTGACCGTTGACCATCAGGGATCGGGGTTGAGAGAGGTATGTGAACTGTATCCCCGTGAATCGCGAAATTCCGAATCGCGCTTTCCTAATTTCCGAAGAGGAGATCGCCGAAGGTGTTTATGGTGGGTAACCCCCGAGTGGAGAGGAATAGTACATTGACTCTTCGGGCCCGTGTGTCAAGAAGGTCCTGGTGGGAGCGGCTTACCCAGTGAGGGGTAGGTTGCGTCACTCAAGCAAGACAAGAAGGATAATAAATTATCACCAAAGTACTATGGCCCTTATAAGGTGTTGCAAAAGATTGGTACTATGGCATACAAATTAGAGTTGCCTGCATCTTCACAAGTACACCCAGTTTTCTATGTTTCATGCTTAAAGAAGGTTATAGGTGACAAGATCCCGGTTTAAACTATATTGCCAGAACTTGACGAGGAAGGAAAAATCATATTGGAACCTGAAGCCATCACTGACACAAGAATTCGCCAGCTGAGGAATAGATCCATTTCAGAGTATCTCATTAAATGGAGGAAACTATCGGCTGGAAATTCCACTTGGGAAGATGAGTCTTTTATACAAAAGCATCCAGAGTCACTCAAGTGTTGTAGACAACACTTGTCTCAAAGGGAGGGGCATGTTAAGCCCTAATATTGGCTCATTACCCCTTAATTGGGGCATATTATATTAGTAATGTTATTTTATTTATGTTGGATTTAGGCCATTAATTGTAATTATACCTCCTAGTATCCTATATATACGAAGGAGACATTTTCATTTTGAATCATCTTGTACTTGAACATTTAAGTGGGGTAAAAGGAGGTTGCCCCCTTGAAGAGGCTTATTATCTGAAATTATCTCTTTTTCAAGGCGTTGAGTACTTTTTCTGAGGTTTTTCTATGTTATATTGGTATTTGGTTCTTAACAGATGTATTGAATTTTTTCTTTGGAAGAAATGACATTTGGATGTCATGGTCTAGTTGAATAAGTATCGAGATCATATTCATAATTACCTATAAACTAGTTAATTCTCAAAGGACCTTTGAAGCATATTACAGTGCCAAAATGTCCTAGAAAAATATTTATTTGTGAAATATAAGAGAAGAAGATATATAGACCAGTTAACTCTCAAAGGATTTTATAGGAAACAATAATCATATATTGCACAAAATGGAGAGGGTTGGAACTTACGGTTATGCAACATAATTTACAGTTGATAGTTAAAATGTATAACAATTTTTTTATGATATTTACTAACGTTTATTGGAATTGTTGCATGTTTTACATCATTAGAATGACATATTATTTGTAACTTATTTGAAATTTTGTTATTGTATGTGCACTTTGATATGATGTAATATGATTATTGTTTCATTTCATATGTTGTAATATTAGTTATATAACAGAGAAATTAATTATTGCATGAAATAAATAATAACTTTTCATTCTAAATGGTTTTTTTTGTAGAACAAGGATCTTCTAGAAGATACAAATGATCCTCATCAAATAGATCTAGATCACATTGGTTCTGATGATGAGATGGAAAATGATGCTCATGATGACACATATACAGATGACAGGGAGGTCGATGTCAATGCATATGACAATGTTGATGATCATGATCATGATGGTGATGATGATGATGAGGGAGTTGTTGGTAGAAACTGATGACATTCATGATCATATAGATTGCACCATGGATCATTTTTTATATATTTTTATAATGCCTCTTTTCATGGTTACTATCATATGTATCATTTTGACAGCCACCAATACCATAATATTGAGTTGTATCATTTTGACATGTATCATTTTGACTTATATCATTTGGACATGACGCATCATATTGACTTGTATCATTTTGTATTATATAATTTATAATTTTTATTTATATCATTTGTAAATGATGTATCATTTTGACTTATGTTGACTGTGTTGAATTTTTGAATACTAGATAATCAGGATCTCAAGAAGATTAACCAAGCACAAATTACAAAAATGGGTTTTCTCATTTCTCCATAGACAATGCTACACCATTTTCACCCAACCATAGTCATACTCAAGTTCCACCCCCAAGCAGAGCATAGTAGTTATCATGGGAAACCCTTCTACACAAGGGAGGAAATCCAAACACCTTTTCTTATAGAGAATATCAATTCCAATACAATATAACCATGAACTAGTTATATCTAGTAAAGTAAACCAACAAGAAAGAATCCTTGATAACAAGTAATTATCTTTTCTTCTCAGATATGCACTCTGGAACTATCAAGGAGATGGATCTACTTCTCTCCAAATGATGGCTCAGGTCATTGTCTCAAACTTTGATAAATCAACCTTTTATATATGTGTTTACGGGCGTTTATGACACACCTTCAACAAGAAGGGAAGATGTGGTATGGGGTTGTCTACTTAACCCAAGCCGTTTGGGATAATCTACCCTGACAGATTTATTGGCTCCGCTAGCCAACTAGGATCCTAAAATAACTGAAAGATGCGAAGTAACTAAAGATACAACTCTAACAATCAACACTTTAATTACAAATGCTTAACTAACAGTGTTTATGTACAATAGCTATATACAATTTACAAGGTTTAAGCAAAGCCTTATGACAATAATTGTTTTAAAATAATGGATATAAAACAAGATTAAAAATAAACAAAATTATTCTAATACTCTAACTACCAAACTAATAAACAATGAATGAATAATATTGTTAACGATATAATGAAAATATGCAAAGCATTTAACTTTTAAATGATTGTGATCATTATTCATTCATAAATAAACAATTTAAGTAAACAATAAATTAACTAACCTCTTGTTGATCAGTAGTACTAAGCTAAATCCATCTCTCTGTATTTGTATGAGCTCCTCTTAACCTGTGTCAAGTGAAAACCTATGACAAAAGAAAGCATAATACTTCCTAAAAAAACTCAAAGAAGTATTTTATATTCCGGAAC
This sequence comes from Picea engelmannii, assembly GCA_009831015.1. Taxonomy (NCBI): domain Eukaryota; kingdom Viridiplantae; phylum Streptophyta; class Pinopsida; order Pinales; family Pinaceae; genus Picea; species Picea engelmannii. The sequence goes on along the minus strand of WSFP011500138.1, from coordinate 9,943 downwards.
GAATATGTGATGACAGAAAGACAAATGATTTTATATCATGTGACTTTAGAATGTCCATTAACTGAAAATGAAAGAAACTCCAACTCTCAGCAAGTGGTATTACCATCTACCTAGCATCAGATGTAAAATAAAAATACTTGAATAGATTATCAATCACAAATATCAATTGAACCAAAATATAATGAACCATGTAGAATAAAACATAACATAAAAGATTATATGGAGAACAGTCTAAAGTTAGTTCAATACAAATAATATTTCATGTCCATAAATTATGTGAGAAATAACAATAACATTGCTCAATCTACAAAAGGAATAAAGAGAAAGAGTAAATTGTATCCCATATAGTTTCAGAAAAATAAGTCCATCATATGGTCCAAGAGGAAATGCATAGACCAGTAACTGGCCAGTATTTAAAGAGAACTTTTGGTTGTCATGTATAACGTTGCTCCAACAACCTGTCTGTTAAGAGAAATCTATCACAGAAGGTTGTATAATTCTAAGATTTTGACAGTGTTAGGATAAAAATCACTTTGACTCACAATTTAAATCTTATTTAAAATGCAGAAAGAACAACTTTCAAATCATGATCCTTAGTGAAGATATAATAGATTAATCGACAATAACAAAAATATCAATTGAACAATTATATATTTACAAATATGAATTACATGAATAAACTTAATAAAATACAAGATTTGTATCAAAATAATACAATCACCAAGATCAAGATAATTGGGATAATAGACTCTTAAAGATTGAAAAAATTAATACATAAATGACAACAATTAACCATGTATTGATAAAACAGACTAAAGCTAATTTAAATCAATGCATAATCAATTACTCAAAGAATATGAAGATATTATAATGAAAATAAAACTATTTTACTCATAGACAAAAGCCATTTAAGCAATCGGGAATTTCATATTCTTCTTCGAAAATAATCGTCCATTCTCCCAAAATTCCAACCATCCGTTACTCCATTTGAAAAGAAAAAGTTTACAAAATAAATAATATACAAAAAATAAAGGATTAAAATATTCCTCTGAATTTCTTGGATCCCCTGGGCTCTGAACGTTCTCATATATTTATGCAATGAATGAAGAGTCTCGGCGTCACTAATAATTTCTTCCACCTAAAATTTTCCTCGTAAAGAGACAAACATATCTCTCAAATCGTTCATTTGTTTGGGGAAAATATCACGAGTAAGTTAAATGGGTCCATTCTGCAGATGGGTTTTCAACCGTTTCTTCAGATTCATTACGATTTGGATGAAATTAGTCCCGCAAACGCATATGTCTGTTCTTGAACACATTTCCAAATCTTATTTGTTTTTCTCATAAATTATTTGCAAGAATCCAATATTATTTTTGGATCAATTATATTGAACGTATTTAGATAATAAAATCAATCCATGATCATATCCATACCAAATAACTGATAATAGAAACCTGTGAAAGAAAAAGAAACCAAATTAACAACCTAAAAATTGTGAATAAAACAAAATCTAGAACAATGAAATTAAAATGAATTTAAACTAACTATAAGTTCTAAACAAATATTGTTTATATTTTCCTTTCAAATATGATCTTAAAATTCTAGAAGCTTGAAGTTGATGGAGATGAGAAAAATATTAATTTTGGGTTTTCACAAAATCAAACAATTGATAGATAATTCTTTTATTTTATTTTGAAATGAGATGCAAACTGACAAAATAATTTAATTAATTAAACTTACCAAATGATTTTTTGGAAATGATTGTTAATGAGAAAAAGAAAAAAACATAATCATAATTTAAACGAAAGTAAACAGTTGATAAAAATTAATGTTTTCCTTTAAATTAAGATTTCTATGTTCATTTCTCCCTCATTCAAATTTGATCAAATATGAAAAAAAGTCATAGAAAATATGTGTCGCAATAATCCTTCTTCCTGTAAAATCATTATTATTAATCCATGTCTTCAAACAAGCCATTCTCATAGAAGATAAATCCAGTAAGGAAGAGGTAATAAAAAACTCCCAAATTATGTCCCTGAGGTGTAGGACAATCGTTGATGGAGTGTGCTACTAAGACATTCTGTGATGTTAAAGTCACTGATTCGAAGCCTGCCGGGACAAAAAATCCAGCCATGTTAAGGGTTGGTATGTCTCAGGTCAGTGCAATCCCTGGGTGATTTTGACGTCTTATATGCCCCTGAGTCGGAGTTTCTCATCCACAGGCTAGTCTCGTAGGTCACAAACAAACTAGCAAAAAAAAAAATTCCCAAATTATGATTCTCGTCCATTAACATCAAAACTCTGTAGAAAGAAAAACGAAATGGCATTTGAATATCATGAAATTCAAACCAAACAAAATAAAAGAATATAAACTCAAACCAACCTCGAAACAAAGAAAACCAATACCAATCCAATCAAGTGAAAGGGAAAAAAATAAATAATCCAAGTAAAATTTCGAGGGACCCTAGATTTTGATTAAAAATAAAGAAGGGGGTTGTTGGGGCCCAACAAATGGTGACTCACTGGGCGAAGCATTTATCTCTAATCTAGTAATCTTTCATCTCAGGAAGAAAAGAATAAGACTTGAAAAATGATTTAAGCTCCCTGAAATAAATTCACTTTGAGACCATATAGTATTAGGATAAGCTCAATGTTATAACTAGATGGTAGAATTTTCTTTGTAGGGGATTATAACTTGAAATAATGTATTAATCAAAGAGTCACAGTGTTTATAAAAGGACTTCAATACTGTTGACCGATCCACTGCTGCCAGCAAGCGTCCATAGCCTCGACAGGGATGTCATTTAACCCACTCAAATTCTTTAATACCATCCAATAGTTGTATCCACATGATGTATACTTCCATAAAGGTTAATTTAAAATCATATACCTGCTACCTCTCAACCCGACATTGCTTCACTTCCAACAGGCTTGTTCAGTACCCCGACAATGTTGTCCTGGTATCATGTGTGCATTTACCCACTGTCAGCGAGCCTATTCAGTACCCCGATGAAGTTGTCCTGGTATCACGTGTGCATTTACCCACTATTAGCGAGCCTGTTCAGTACCCCGACGATTTTACACACACTTCCCACACTTAAGTGCTTTCAACCCTCTTATGCCACTTTTAAATAATAATACAATTATAGATTTATTGATGATAAAGAGAGTGGGGTGATAGTAGAGGTTAATTGCAATACAGGTGAATAGATGATCATGTTATTTATTTGCTTTCAAAATTGGAAGTTTTATCATGGTTTAGAGATTTTAGATTTCATTTAAGAAATCATCTAGAGAATGGGGAAGCACTTAAAAGTGATTCCTTAAGAATATGGACGACGTAAACAGTTTAAATATCATTGTAATTCTCAAAGATTTAAACCACATATCTGGTGTAATACTCTAGCAAAGAAAATTTGAGGACAGAACGAAAGTGAAAATTGGCTTAAAAATCAATTGTCTGAGCTATATCTTAATATCAGGACCTCTTTGAACCATTTGAAATTGCTTGAAAAAAACAAGTCTTGAAATGAATGCTTCCTTCTCATGATTTATCTTGGATCAACAATATAATGGTTCAAAAAGACAGACAAGAAAAAAAAATCAATCAAAGCAATCAAAGAAAGAAAAACAAAACACACAACAAACCAAATCATATTTTATTAATGGAATTAAAAATCGAAAGTGCATTAAAAAAACAAAATCGAAATAGAAAAAGAACACTTTCATAAAAAAAATTGGCCAAAGATAAACCTGAGCTTTGGGATCTACTAGCATCCTGCTGTAAAATAAAGTAAGAACTAAATCATATAAAATCTCATGTACGAGCAAGTTCCTTTCTTAATATAGTGATGCATAGGATGTTACTTTGACCAAGCATTATTATTAAAAATAAAAGAGACTAAAAGAAAATAGAAAAATCCTTATTAAGATGAGTGCAGTCCTACTTGTGGCTCCTTGGGTCAGGGTTGAATTGATAGTTCAAATTTTCTTATCTCTTTACTTTCCATTTTAAAATTTTCATGATGATACTGTGTTTTTGAAAAGAAATATTCAACGAAAAGCATATAGCAAGGGATTAAAGTGGAATTCCTTGAAAACATTCATATTATGGTTCTCTTGGTGTACCCACTTATGTTTATAACTGCATTATTACAAAATAAACAGTGAGAAAGAAAACTAAAGGAAACCTCCTCTTAAACCTACTCTAACTACTAAAAAAATCGAAATACTAAGTGAAATCATGCTTCCAATGTAATCATCAGGGTAACTCCAATCCTGCAATGAAAACAAAATCGAATATTAGTAACAAGAATGGAAGTGCATCAAAGTAAGATACAAATACATCATACTTACCTTTATAATAATCATTTGGAAACAAAGAAAGAATGAACTTACCTTTACCTTGAACACTTTTGATGTATGAACCCTCCAGCGAATCCACAATTATGTCGCGATATGGATCACTAAAGCATGGAAGAATGCAACTGAGTTCAAAAAAATTACGAAAACTAAGAGGACCTGACATAACCATTGGCCAAGATGGAAGTGTCCCATCATCCAGACATTTTTCTATTTTCCTATGAATTTGTTCATGTGGAGGATACAAAAAGAATATGTTAAGTTTACCTCCTTGATGTGTTTTCACAAATAAGGTGAAAATGATATTGCCATTCTTTGAAAACTTTTCAAGATATGAAAATTCCAGCCAATGTGCATTGAAAGAATTCATAGATGAAAAATATTTATGATGAAAATAAGGTACTGGATTGGTATGGAAAGAATCTTGTAAAATGATTCTAATTTTGTTGGTAGGATTAAAATAACAAGAACTTATCATGATTTTTAATTGAAGAAGAAGTGTCTCATTTTCTTGAAACTTTTCATTGAGCTCAAATACTTCAAGATTAACTATTTGAGGTGAAATAAATGGAACAACCAACATTTTTGAATAATCATCACTTGTAATAATATTTAGTTGATTATACTTTTTAACCTCAAATAATTGATCATGGAAAAATTCAGATCCTTTTTTAAACACAAATTGAGATGAATCAATGGAAGCCACAATTTGAAACTCTTTCAGATCATTTCTTGATTTACCAACGGATAATTGATGAGAATAAGAATTGATATGTTCATGGGTGGAAATGTTATCCTCTTTATCTTCTGTGAAAAAATCACGATTAATTTGTACCTGATTATATAGTTTAGGATTCATTCCAAAGTGATCTGGAACACATGATTGCATAGCATGATGATAAAAAATATCAGGGTACAAGGAATAATATGTAGAAGAATTGAGGAGACAAAATGCATCTCTTGAAATGATAGGTATATGCGTTTTGAATTTTCGTTTTGTTCCCTCTCCTTAAATAAACGAATCATCTTTCATCATATGTTATTTTAAAGAACATGAGATATTTTCCAAGACCAAATCATGTTCATCATAAAAGGGTGAATGTGAGATAAAATTACCAGAATTAGATGATTCATTACTAGTTTGACCAATGATGTCATCTCCCACTAATTGATCTTGAACCTGTTCACATGAGTGAGTGGAAGTTTTACTCACAACAAGATTACCAAATTCACATTCCATCTCTTTAACTTCAGAAACAATTGTAATATCTTGGAGAGTTTGACCACAGTCTCCTTTTGAATTCATTGTTCCTTCCTCAATAGAAAAAGACATTGTTGGCAAATAAATATCAAAAGAGACAATTGTATCTTGTAAAATGTCATGTTGATCCTGATCTGCCAAAATGAAGGAAGTTGACAAAAAATGCGGTGCTTTAATGACTTCAAGATCATCATGAACTTTTAAACCATCTTGAAATTAAGTATTAGTGCTCAATTCAGACTGGTTAACAATTAATTGATCTTGCTTTTCTGAGAGAGAAATGAGATATTGAAACCATTCATTAATAAGAGGCATTTCTTTCAAAGAGAATCTAGAAAAAACATGTATGAAACTAATTGCAAAATCATTGAATGATTCATCATTTTCTTTCCTTAGGAAACTTAATTCTTCACCTAATTCATCATAATCATAATTGTTAAAATATGATAAAAACTCAATTACAAACTCAAACAAAGAATGAATCGAATTAGCTAGAAAATATTCGAACCAATATTTAACCCGACCTCAGAAGGTGAGAGAGAACAATCTGCATATAACATTAGGATCAATGATATTATGTTTTAAACATTTATAAAAAAAATTAGAAATATGGTCTACTACAGATGTGTTCCCTTCACCATCAAAGGCGAGTTCTGAAAAGAGATCAGCTATCTTGTGGGAATAACTGGCAATGAGACAATGAAAGCATGTTACAACACAGTGATTTGGGAAGGAGCCATGAAAAAATAAGAAATTGAAGAATTTGACTCCAAATAGTTAGCTTGTCATCTAACCTGCCTTCTAGTGCATTATAAGATGACACAGAAGAATAATTTATAAATATGGAATTATGAAAGGCTGAGGGGTAAAACATTTAATCATTAAATTTACCTCAACCCTCCTTCTAGCACCATTTGTTGATGGGCGTTTATGAAACACCGCCAACAAGAAGGGAAGATTTGGTCCAGGGTTTTCCACTTAACCCAAGCCGTTTGGGATAATCTACCCTGACAGGTTTATTGGCTCCATTAGCCAACTAGGATCCTAAAATAACTAAAATATGTGAAATAACTAAAGATACAACTCTAACAATCAACACTTTAATTACAAATGCTTAACTAACAGTGTTTATGTACAATAGCTATATACAATTTACAAGGTTTAGGCAAAGCCTTGTGAAAATAATTGTTTTAAAATAATGGATCTAAAACAAGATTAAAAATAAAAAAATTTATTCTAATACTCTAACTACCAAACTAATAAACAATGAATGAATAAGATTGTTAACAATATAATGAAAATAAACAAAGAATTTAATGTTTAAATGATTGAAATCACTATTCATTCATAAATCAACAAATTAAATAAATAATAAACTAACTAACCTCTTGTTAATCAACAGTACTAAGCTAAATCCATCTCTCTATATTTGTATGAGATCATGTTAACCTATGTCAAGTGAAAACCTATGACAAAAGCATGCATAATACTTCCTGAAAAAACTCAAAGAAGTCTTTTATATTCCAAAACAAATCTATGATGACAAAAAGACAAATGATTTTATATCATGTGACTTTAAAATGTCCAATAACTGAAAATGAAAGAAACTCCAACTCTCAGCAAATGGTATTACCATCTACCTAGCATCAGATGTAAACTCAAAATACTTGAATAGACGACCAATCACAGATATCAACTGTAATATCCCTAGGTTGAACCCAATTTTAATGTAAATGAAAATGTACTTAAGCTGGTGAGTTGTTTTATATATTTTGACATGCATCTTCCATGGTGTAGTGCGTGCATGTACTGCACAGTAAAATGATGAATTGGGCACGTTCCAGGATACTGTGAGCAGCCTATTAAGTGCATGCGATAGTGAGGCCAGGGAGCCTTTATGTCCATGATATGTTTTATAGGCTGGTGAGCCAATTATTATAAGCTAGGATGCATATGTTTTGATTAGGCCAAAGAGCCTAGATGTTAAAGGCCAGTGCGCCTGTTTTTGTACATATCTAATATTTAATATAAGATACATCGCTGCGCATAGACCAACCACAATAAAAGAGATGGGGGACTAAAATCCACTGTTTATGGAAAGGGAGGGGCCTAAAAGTTAAGGAAAAGGGCTAAGCTAGGGAGACTAAGCAAAAAAGGAATATTATATTAATATTTCTTTAAAGCATAAAGTATGGATAATTATGTTATCCTAAGTTCTAAAGCTGGAGACAAGTGGGACAAAGTAGCTTCCAACATGACAAGTGTCAAGTTGGGGGAATGCATACATATTGTTGGGACTTAGCTCATTTTCACAACTTCCCCATCATTCGAACCATCATATTTCCCCTGATTCATCCAGCACTGAGATATACAGTCAATCATCCAGGAGTATTGGAAGGCATTGAGCTATCATTGTATCTTCATGACTTTACATGAACCCATATCCAGAGCCTTCTGTTCGGTAACTATTAGCTTGGGAGCGGGATTGAAGAAGCGGGTTGTCAGGCCTGTGGGATATTGAAGAGGCGGGTTGCCAGGCCCGTGAGCAATTCTCTGGGTGAGAGAATTATTGAGGATTGATTTCCCAAAGGTGTTGAACTACTATTGTAGGGCTCTGAGACTTCCTATCTAGCTTGTTTCTAAAGCCCTGGAAGGAAAGTGGGGCAGTCGAGGGATTGTTGACCAAAGAAGGGGCACACTTCCTTGGGTGGGACAGGCATGTGGGTATTGAGGGAATGTAGGTTTTTAATTGAGTGAGCACCTGAGATGGAGTCTTTCCTGTTGTTCATGAGCCTTTAGCCTGGTTAGGAACCCCTTTAATTAGGTGGATTTTAGTCCCATCTCGGGGGTGAATCACTGTTGAGAGCGATGAATAGTGTGGTCTAAGACTAGGAGGTTCATGGAAGGTCTGCACATAGTTGGTGATATTATCACAAAGATAAGTGTCAATTGTGTGATTAATTTACATGCTGCATTTTTATTCATATGTTTTTTTTATGGGTTTATCCTATGCGTGATTATAATTGTCTGTATGCTTATGGGTATTGCATGTATATGCTGCCTGTATATGTTTACTTCTATTTTAGTATCAATTCATGCATTTGCATAGCGTATTTGTCTATTCACGATTGATATATTAAGCTTCTGCAAGAGTTATGTGTGTGCATATGTTTTAATTGAATCTAGTTAGAAAATTATATGAGACATAACTTAGTTAGGATGATAAGTATGTTATAGTACGTTCCACACAGAGAACGAATGTGTTCTCCGGTGTAGCATGGCCTGGCATGAATGGTTGGGGACATTTGAAATTGGTATTTGATCATGAAAGAGTGTTCATGAGTAGCATGGCCTGGCCTATTGAAGGCTAGGAATATTACAAAGATGGTTTCAGAGCTAAGTAAATCATCTGAGGAGTGGCATGTCCTGGCCGGTGTGAGGTCGGGGTGTGTTACAAATTGGTATCAGAGCTTCGGTTTTCAACACTAAGCCTGAATGGGACAAGAAAGTTGAGTTGAAGAAAAATGTCACAGAGGATTTAATTCGAAGTGGCCAAATTTCAGTTGTAGAGAGTCCATGGAAAAAAGTAACAACAACTAGGTGGAAATGGGGAAAAGCCCCAATTTTTAGGGATGAATTCATGAGAAAATGGAGAAATTTGGTCAAGTGATGAGATATTACCGAGTTAATATCTGTCCTAGCAAATTCAAACCTGGAATTGGTTGAATTTGAAGTTACAATGAAGCCATGATAGATGGAGTGGAATTCATGAGGATTTGATGCGCATAAAGGTGAATGTGCACAGGTGGGTGCACTAAAAATGCATGATGTGTAGTAGAAGGCATGTGATAGTTAAAATTTGGCACTACGCGACAAGATAATGTCATGTTGGTGCACATGCTAAATTTCAGTACCGCACAAAAAAATTTAGCGTGCAAGTGTGTGCAGTAAATTGTGGCACCACGCAGAAGAATATTTTGTGTGGATGCATGCGCTAAAGTTAGCATTGTGTAGTGTACACACACATAGTAATGGTGCACGTGATGTGTGTAGTATTGCAAAGCATAGAGGAGTTTGGATGATGCGTGCACAACACGAGTATAAGTTATCTCACGATAGTGTAATCAATGGTGCATGCATATAATTGTGCGCGGTGGGAGCATATTGAACTTTGGCATGGTGCCATGCATAGAGAGAAATGCATGTGGAATATCAGTGCGTGATACAAAAACTGGGCGCAGTGGATATTGGCGTTGTAACGAACCTCCTCGTTACGACAACAACTCTGAAAACAGGTGCAATTTTTTTTTTTTTTTTTGG
>WSFP011500137.1:0-13939 GCA_009831015.1 Picea engelmannii | reverse complement strand
CAAGGGTGACATGCCTCACACAGAAGTGAGATAGGAATTATGAGGATTCCAATGGATTTAGTAGCCATGAAGCATATAGAGGATGCATGGCCCAATAAATTCAAGGATGAAGTATGAAGCCTTAAATTGAGCATAGCCATGGATGGAGTTAATTAGTATTCCTCCAAAACACCAACCATTTTATTTAGTTAGTGGTAGTGATTAATAACAATATCTCCCCATGGTTGTCCATGGAGAATAAACATCTTATGTTGGATCTTATAGTTATTGGTGAAGAGAATGGATGCCTACCTCCAACCATTGATTGATGAACTGAAGCAATTATGGGAAGGGATACATGTATATGATGTATTAAGACCCATCCTAATGGAGAGGTCTTTTACATTGTATGGCATATGTGCATACACCACACATGATTATCTAGGACTAGGAGTTTGCTATGGTAAGCATGTTGATTGATTTATTTATATCCATAATGTTATTTGGCATACTTAATTTAGTGCGACAATCTTTTTTGGTGTTATTTTGTTATGTATACAATAACACAATAGTTCTTGTAACAAAAGGGTATCATGGATGTAAATGTTGTAGACCTTCTACAAAGGCCTACAAAGGCTAGGTGCTCCGATGACATACAAAAGGCAGTGTAAGAATGCTTGAGGCATTCCTCCCATGATACCACACTTATAAAAGAATAACATTTGCTTTCAATGGTAAACCAAAGAGAACTCATGGACTTGAAATAATGAGACTAACATGATGGCTTAGGGCATATGAAATAAAGAAGGATAAGGTAATTGTAGAATTGTTCAATTCAATTGGGGAACCTATGTTCGATGATCCTGAATTTTTCAACACCTATGTTGAGAAAATGCCCATTGGGATGAAAATAAAATTTGTATTTTATAATATTCCTTGTTGGGAGCATCTTAAGATTGCCCAATTAGTAGATCCCATGCATATATTAAAAAATGTTTCATCTTATTTATGGAGGCACATCTCATAAGAAAAAGTGACACACTAGTCTTTAGAAGAGATCTTGTTTCTTTGGATACCTAAAAGAAACATTAGCCAAGGTAAAGGGGAGGTTGATCCCTCTTGGTATTTTAAAGAAGGTGATGTCCTATATATTTTGAAGAGAGTTGATTTGTCTCTGGTGAAGGATGTTAGATCAAGCGTGAAGGCACATTCTTTACATGAGTCAACTCTACAATGTTGCTTCACCATAGATATACATTTGTTGGGGTTGAAATCACATGACCATCTAAACCTTCTAAGGATATGTATGTTGATTACATGCTTATTTTTATGTAGTGTAGGTTATATGGTATGCACTCATAGAGTTATGCCAATTAATTGTGTATGTGTTTCTTTTGTAGTGTAATTATCCTTTGATTGTGTGTGGATCCGTGAACCATGACTTCCCCCATGACCTATGCAATGCCATATCTAAATTATCTGCATTTACACATTGTATTACATCAAAGGAGATTCACATGGATAGCATTGAGAGATGGTTGAGATTATTTGTGTGTTTGAGAAGGAACTGCCCATGAGTTTCATGGACTTGTAGGTCTATCTTCTAATTCACCTAGTTGATGATGTTGAATTAGTTTGGGTGCTCTCATATTGTTGGAAGTTCTTCTTGGAGAGGTGCATGAAAAAGTTGGAAGGGTTTTGTTGGACTAGGGGAAAAACCCAAGTGGTGCATAATATATGAGTTGTTCTATTATATTGCTGAGTACATCAAGCAAATCGATGACACACCAAGTGGAGTGGTTTTGGACAACCATTGGGATGAGGACAATAGGGAAGGGGAGATACTCCAAATGAACGTATGAAAAATGGTGCGAAATAAAGAGTAAGTCACTTATCTTTTGTTAATTTTCTACAAGGTCACTATTTATGTTGAACTTGATAACACATATTTGATCTCATATTGTTTGTTTTGATTTCATGAATACATCAACCAATTTAGAAATTGATGTCATCGATAAACTGATTATTTACAACACGTTGGAAATGTGACCGTAGGTTGTGTTGTATGAAGAGAAGAGAAAGAAATGGAACTGGCGGTCCATTTAATTACCCTACAATTGGTAGTAAGAGTGATCAAAGAGATTGTGCATTAAATTGTCAACCTGGGGTCCAAATGCTTTCAAGATGTCATGCATTGTATGTGCAATCTATAAATTCTTAACTTCCATTGGTTTTCTAACATGCTTCTATGAAAATAAATTGCATTGTTATCTAAGAATTAAAATTCCATTGCGGAAATGAAAACACACCACACTTCATAAATAAAAAATCTACAAGGGCTAGTTACTTCAATATTAAAACTCAATCGCTCCTGACAATGATCTATCTACTTGAATGCATGTCATGTTAATGAGGGAACTCCTTCTTTCCATAGATCAAAGTCCCCGTTGGTGGAAAATTCTGATAAAGGCTATCTGCTATCAAATTATTAATCTATCTTGCAAAAGTAAAAGACTGTAAATGAAATCAAACTTGAAGCTGCTAATAAAGTATAGAAAACTAATATAAAACTATCATTTATCTATAGAAAATCTAATAATCACTCTATTATGTTGAAGTGAGCTCTACCTCCCAGAACAAACAAGGCATCGAATTCAAACTAAAGAAACCTAAATCACATCAAACCATATACTACACAGAGAAAAATGTGAAGCTGCAATTTATATTAAAACAAGATCTCATGAAATTGTATGCTTATGCCATTATAATTTTAACTCTTTGCTCTAAGTGTCCTCCTCAACGAGGAACACAATTATCCTATTTATACATTTGATACCCAACAAGAAAGATAAATTCCATGATATCTTGTGCAAATATCATTTCACTCAAATCACATTCCAAAACAACAAGGAAATGCATTGGTATTATGATTGCTACATTTGGTTAAGTGTTGAATGAAATCGTGGTAGTTGTAGGTTATCCTTTGACTGTCTTGCTGGAAGAGGGTGTTTCACACATAACAGACTTCAAGTTGATATCTCCAAGATCTTCTTTGCTGATGTAGACAAGATTTTGTGCCTTATATCTCTTGCACATTTGGAAGATATGAATTTTGCGTGGGTTGTAACAACTTGCCCCCCAAATTCATTCAATATGGTTGTATTGTTATAACCAATTTGTGATGGGAAATAAATGTATCGTTATGTGGAAATTCACTCCATCGACAACAACCAAGAGCACATAGATTTGTAACAAAATGGATTTGTATATGAGAACCTATAGAAATTCACGCTTCAACAATTTAAAAACGGATTTGCACATGTGGACCTGTAGAAATTCACATTTGACAATTAAAAATGAATTTGCACCCTTTAATATCTTCCCCAAGTGGATGTAGAACTAAATTCATGGCATCTCAATTAATTTCTTGATTGGTTGCTTGACTAATGGGGATTGTGAGCTATTTCATGATCTTGAATGCAATAGGGTATCTTTAGTTTGTTGACACTATGTCTTGATAGAGTATCTTCTCCTTCTTACGTGCATCCACTTGTGTATTTAAAGGTAACGGTGTTGATAAGTATGGCAGTTGCATCATTGATACCAAAAACTTCCAATGATCCCTAATGAGGCTTCTTGAAACAACACAATATTAGCAAAACCTAAGTAACTCATGGCACTTCTAAGTGATCAAAAATCAAGAATATTCTTACAAAAACAATCCATAATTACCTCTATTGCTCCTAACCTAATCATCATTGTTTTGTATGGAACAAAGTAAGGATATTGATGTATATATGGCAAAAGGAAAGTCAATAAGGTGGAAAAGGGTGGTAAATAGGAGTAAAAAAGATGCCAAATTTTTTGCCTATAATCTCCCTTGTGTTGAAGGTGTTGCACATCCCTTGTGAAATCGATTAAGTTAACTCAGGGAGCTTGACACATAGATCAATCCAATTAAATGATACGTGACTAATTTTTGCAGCCATAACTCTAACCTTGTTACTTGATTATTGATAAAACAACACAAATAACCTTGACTAGATTGCCTCTAAAATACACTTTATATGCATCCAAATTGTACCTCTCTCCACCTGAAAGGAGGCATTACAAAGAAAACTTGTGATGGCCCCTTCGAAAAAAGTGTCACACACACAAACAATTGAAATAGCCATCATAGAAATCATTGCAGGTCTATATAGAAGGTTTTTTATTTGTATTTGTTGAGTTATTGTTGGTCACAAAGTTTGCAATATGATGGCAATGGAGCTATCTTACCTTGAGCAAGAAAAATTAAGATTCGTGAACATAAAACTTGAGGAATTTCACTTAGATCTTTGCCAGAGAGTTGGAAAACTATTCATCCAGTATGATCTTGGCCATCTCCTTGTGAACTTGATGGCTATTGGTCAAACCTTGATTCTAAGTTGTCACTTATTTGAGGTGGACTTGTTTAGTAAATGTCTAATGAAGCACATGAACTACAGAGAGGAGCACTCTACCTACTTATACCATTAAAGCCTCCTAGAAGCAACAATGTTGAACAACCATCTCATCTAGAAACTAATTATTTAGGTGCATTGTAAACGTTATTCAAATCAAAACCATTTGATATGAGAGACCTCCTCTTATCAGTTTATTCTATTGATAAATGTTGTGGCACAGATCCAACCAACACATGTTGTTGTTTGTAGCCTCATAGTATGCTATTCTCTGCCCAACATGTGCCCAATTGGAATTAGATAAAAATCACTTAATTACAATGGTAAAAAATGGATATTCATCTCTCTAAATCATACTAGAAGTATTTTTTTCCCTGCTGTGAAAGTCATGTTCATGTTTCCATTGGATTTGATTAAAAATGAACGGAAAAAAACTTCCAATTGAACATCCCCAACACAGGGGTTGGGACTCCATCTACATTTTTTACATTGTTGAGGTTTAGTCTTTAAGGACACAACATCATATGTGTTTGTAATTATGTTATCTATAATAGTTTTTATCATTTGATGGACATGATCTCCTTCTAAGGTGAGATAAGAAGGTCTCATGGAAAAGTGACTATCAAATTCATGGAAATTATGATCTTGATTTGAAGTTGTGAGATGTGAATAAGGGGCAGATATGCTATTGATTTACATTACATCACACACCTTATGATGGACCAAAATGTATCAGACTTAATAAATAAGGTACCGATCATGTAATAATATGGTCAAGTTAATGGGAATGGGAAGCTATAGAAGATCATAGCTTTACACAAAATATGTGGTTGAGGGTGATATTGCAAATTGGAAAGGGAATAATAATAAGATCGAGGAGACAACATAGATAATGATCAGACTAAATTTGCAAGATTCTTCTAAGATAACTGAAAAACTTAAAAGAAGCCATTACGTTACCTAGGATTTTACTTATGTTGAACTGTGAAGTTGGTGTTGATGTACGTGGATTTGTATGTAGCTCCAAAAATTAGACTATTTGATGAGGAGGAAGAGCTCCATTACTTTAATAAACAACATGAACTTCTATAGCATCTGCATTTGGCACTTGAAGAAGGATTTTTGTAGCTTATAATTAAAAATATAGAATATCTAAGTTGGAACTGAATATGTGAACGTTGTAGTAGGATTCCTTAGCAAGTAGAAAATGTGACAGGTAGGTCTCAGTTTAGAGATTTGGGGTCCAGAATATTCTAGAGCCATTTTGAGGAATTGAACAACACTTTTTGGGGTCAAAACTTCATGAGCATAACACTCAATCCCTTAACATTGTTCTACACTCCAAGATATTTCCAACGATGCCAAAATCACCTCAATTGGAGTTCATATGTAGAAGTTATGCCTCCCACAAGTTGACCTACCTTGTTGACCACCATGGTCCTGCGTGGATGCCATTTCAACACCATTACTCACACATGTGGGGCTAGGCATGTGTGAAATTTCAAGAATATTATAGAAGGTCCAAAACCTAACAATAATTGAGGGTTGAGTCAGGCAAAAACCCTAACTCTAAATAACTATCAAGCTATGTTAAATATTAGGCTGTTAGGGAGAGAGGGGGTTCCATTCTTTTAGCATTGTACTTGTTCCATGGTTGAGTGGAGTATCTAAGAGTGGCATTTGAAAGAACAACAGAGGAGAAAGAATATTGTTTAGCGATCATTCATGCCACAATGTCAAAGGCAATCCATAGTGGGTGCCAATTTCTTTATATTGGCATTTTCATAACTAGAGAAAAGAGAGTAGAGCATAGGCCTCACCTTCTCGACAAGTTTTCTCATGTATCGAGTTTTCCTAGGATACGTCTTATGTTCATTTGTGTGGATGGTGTGTTCATTTTCTTGTTCTTTCATTTTCGTATTTCAATTAATTCCATAAATTTGAACATTAATCTAGTGATAATAAATTTGGGATTTAAGGGAAGAAATTGCATAATAAAAGATTTTATATATTGCAAGATTTGGTGTGACAAACCGTTCTAGTGGAACATCCACGATAGTTTATAGATTAGTGAACAACTTTCGGCCCAAACCTCATGAAATAGTGACTTCTCATTTGGCAAGCAAATTTCATTGACAAGCACACAACATATCGATATACCCACTAAATAATTATGAATTTTTTTATTTATTATTATAATAATAATTTAATTTTAACACAAGACACTAAATTAACAACCATATAAATATTATATATAATTGAAATACTCGTATACACATTATATACAATTGAATAGTTATTTTGTTTGTAGTTTCATGGTTATATCACTTACAAGATATGGTCCCAACATTCGATTAGGCAATTTATGATATTTCATAATGAGTTAATCTATTTAACTTGATGTTCAAGAAACAAAAACATAAATACAACATCAACTCATTGTTTTTTTTATGTTAACAATTCCTTGGTTGGGTTGTAGATGGTAACTTAGTATTATATTGTGTATATATGTGAGTGTTTTTTAATTATAAAATATGGTATTATAATAAAAGATAAAGTATTTTATTATAATATGTGGTACTATGTTAAGTGAGTATAGTTTTGAGTGTTGTAAGGAGTAGTTATTCCTTTCTTTATTCAAGATTCAAATCCCACTTTGTGACATGTTTTCTTTTATTAAGTTTAACCACGAGAGATCGATAAGACTCACACAAGCCTTGAGATCAAACCATCATAACCCAAGAGTATATCCAACAACTTGCAACCAGATATACCAATAATTTGTGACTTAGCAAGGGTCGAGATGTCTAGAGATACCAACGGGGGGCGGGGTGGGTCCCACTCCTAGGGGTGTCTACCCTTCTAGCCTTATCACAACAAGCGAAATGTCTCATCGAGGATTTGAACATGGGTGGGGAGAGTGCAAGGCATTTTAAAGTCAAGACTGACCATGATAACCTAAAGTACTTTTCGGAGCAAAGATTGTCATCAGAAGAGCTATAAAAATGGGTAGCAAAAATGCAAAGGTTTGTTTTTAAAATAATATACAAAAAGGGGAAGGACAATGTGGTAGTATATGCCCTTTCTAGAATAGAATAAGCCTTGAGTTTATATTCCATTACATCTTCCATTCTTGTGTGGTTGGAAGAAGCTCACCATGAATGACAAAATGACAATAGTACTCAACATAAATTACAATGTATAAAGAAAGGGATGAACTCTATGGAACATTGGAAGTGGGAGAGAGATATGCTTTAGTAGAAAGGCATATTATTTTTATGCCCTCAATCAAAGTTGAAGCAATAAATATCAAGGGAGTCTCATGACTATCCAATGGCAGGACATTTAGGGTTCCTTAAAACATATCAAAGGATCAAAAATTTTTTTTTGGAAGGAATGAAGAAAGATGTTCAAAACATTGTACAAGAATGTCAGGTTTTCCAAATAAATAAAGGGGAGGCAGTAAAAACTCTAAGGTTACTTAAGCCTTTACACATATCTAATCAAAGATGGGAAGAGATATCAATGGATTTCATTACAGTTTTACCGAAACCAGAAGGTAAGGATGCCATTTTTGTGGTCATGGATAGACTCACAAAATATGCACATTTTTGTGGAATTCAAAGTACATATACGTCAATTCAAGTGGTAGAAGTGTCCATGAAGGAAATTCAGAGAATTCATGGATTTACTAAAGTAATAGTAAGTGACAAAGATCCAAAATTCACAGGAACATTTTGGAAACAATTATGGAATACGAGTGGAACAACACTAGCTATGAGTTCACCATATCATCACCGTATCATCACCATATCATCCTTAAAAAGAATGGTCAATTATAAATAGTTAACAAATGTTTAGAGGGTTATCTACGTTGTTATTCTTCATACAAGCAATCTCAATGGGTGAAGTGGCTTCCTCTATCAAAATGGTGGTATAATATCACCTATCACACATCTACTAAGATGTCCCATCTGAATCCCTTTATGGATATTCGTCTCCTAGTATTTCATACTTTTTGTAGGGCCAATACAAAGTATAGGTAATAGAGTCACATATGGAGAAGACTAAAGAAACTTTGACAATTCTTAAGGAAAACCTTCAAATGGAACAAAATAGGATAAAGCAACAATAATATCAACATTGAAGTGAAAGACAAATTAAGGAGGGTGATTGGGTATTTTTGAGACTGCAACCTTATAAACAATCTACTCTCAAACAAAAGAAGAATCGACAATTAGCTCCAAAATTTTATGGACCCTATAAGATTATTCACAAGATTGGAGAAGTGGCGTATGAGTTAGATTTTTACCTTCTTCTCAAATTCACAAGGGTTTTCATATATCTTTCCTAAAAAGGTTTTGGGACAAACTATGCCAGTGCAGATAGAACTTCTAGAATTGGATGAAAAAGGGAAGTTTATTCTTGAACTAGAAAAAGTTAGATAGAATTCTATATCTCTTTTGAATAGAACCATTATGGAGTAACTAATCAAGTGGAAGAATATGCCTCTAGAAGAAGCTACATGAGAAACTAAGCAGTTCACGAAGGAACATCCTCAATTACAAGCTTTGAAGGCAAGGATTTTTTAAAAGAGAGGGGCTATGTTAAGGTCCCTAAGGCACTATGTCAAGGCCCTAACACTTATTTATTATTAGTTTATTAGTTATGATTAGGTTGGCTTAGTGGTAGGTTACATCATGCTCATTGTATCTCCTATTTATAATAAAGGAGATTCATTTGTATAGGCATCTTATCTCATGCATTGGATATATTGTAAGAGGAGGTTTCCCCCTCGAAGTGGATTACTATTATTCGACTCTTTATCATTATTAAGGCATGCAATTACTTCTTCATTCTATTATTATGTTATTTTGGAGTTTGATTCATAAAAATATCCAAATATATCTTCCGAGAGCAAGCTGGATGGATGCCTCCTTGCATACAAATCTTAGTTGTTTCATATCCTAGGCTTCAATGGTTCTTTCAAATATTTCATCTAGTGACATTTGCTAAGGATTTTGTCCATTTATATTAGGTTGTAAATCATCTACTATAAGACAAATCACCTTCACCTCTTCTCCAACTGATGAGAAAAGTGTCTCAATTTCATCCCCTGTCAATTCTTTGGGTAAGATGTCTCTCTCTAATATCTTATCGACATTGGATCTCTTTTGACCTCTTGTACAATTAGATATTAATAGAATAACAATGTCATCAATATCAAGAAGCAATGTAACATCATTGTCTCTCGTAATCATAGGAAAATCTTATGGGGTCCCAGTACCCTCTTTACCACTTCATTTTTTCTAGGTACTTTAGCAAATAGCTTATCAAATAGAGATGAAGACCCAAAAGGGAAGGAACCATCTACAACTAGACCAGGAGACCAAATATTGACTCAAGCATAACACAAACCAATTGTATTTGAGTGAACACACTTCATGATCCTTCCATCCAACCACATTTTTGCATGTTGCACATAAATTGGATATATAACCAATCTAGGAACAAACACTTTCCCCATCTCCAAGGTAATTTTAACCAAATGTTGTATACATGGCCAAGGGGGCTATGGATTCATCTAATCTTTCATAATAGGTGAGATACCACCCCAATCATTTAATCTAGCTTCAATCAACAACTTCGATTGAAATCTATTGACAAGGGCATCAATTGTTGAGGTTAGATTCAAAGGTGTTTGTATGCTCATTGAAGGACCAAATGCCTACCGAGTTATTGTAATAATCATAATATAAAATTATAGATCATGCCTTACAGTTAGGTAAAGGACACACAAACTCACGATTAAAGCAACCAAGACAATGGAGAGCTCAATAATGACATCAATCATGTTAGTATCTCCAATGATAATTACTCGACTTTGAGAATCCAAACTATTCATAAGAGTAAGGAGTGAGAATATAGTATAGTTATGAATTTTTTCATATTTGCTTAATTGTTGTGAGGTTTCAAAAACCACTTTTGTGACAAGTCTCAATGTAAATGTCACAACCCCCGAGACTGTTGATCCCACTACTGAATAAAGTCAAGATGCATGTATGATGAGTTTCTAAGCATTCCTTACACATGCAAATAAACTTCCTTTGGAGATTTGAAATATTTGAAATTGAGAATAATGGGGTATAACAAGAGTTAGTGAAGGTAGAGAGAACACTATCATATGATCTATTGGGATGAAAAGGACAAAGGTGGAAAGCAACCACAAATCCTTAATCATGGCCATCTACAAATGCTTTGTCCACACCAATGCCATCTAGTAGACCAATCAAGTCCCCAATAATATGAAAATAAGTGTAATTGTAAGCACCAAGAGGGCATCTATGTCTCCAAATAATCATATATTTGGCATCACTACATGGTATTATGTATACCACCTTTATAAGTAAAATAATTTGATGGTGCCATGAATACCAAAACTCCATGATCCATATATCAACACTACAATTGAACCTAATCCTTGGTCAAATGAAACACTTGTCATCACATATCCTAGAGTATGACAAACGGATTTTAGTATAAGTCACAACAATATCTCCCATGCCAAGCTTCCTTGTTAACATTGACATGCATGATGTAACATCACCACCTAGCCAACTAGTATACAAAGTAATATCTTTAGATGAATCAAGCTATCAAGGTAAAACAATGTTTCCAAACCACCTCCGTACACAAAATAATTATGGAGCTTTGAAGAATGGTTTTGAAAATCCATGTTAGTGCCTTTGCATCACCTAAAAAATTTCCACGTATCAAATGGTTCCACGTATCAAATGGTTTACCATTGCAGAGTCACAAGAGTTATTAAATGATATACAAGTTATGGATATACAATGAATATGGACTATTAGTGTCTTGGACACATGGAGGGCCTAATCACAATGGATTCCAAAATGCATGGATATGACACTCTTTTGACCATATTATTAGACAATCGACTAACCATAAAATAATGGAGATGAAAATTGGACTTGATATATCTTAATTATAATTCCCCACATTCCTTAAAGATGATAATGACCTTTAATAACATATTGTAGCTTTAAAGGGGCTATGAAACGATGGAAACAAATTTTTTACCACGTTTTCATTAGCGTTCATAGTATAGTGGAATTAATAAATTCTTCACGAGGCCAAGATTATAAACCAAGAATTGGATGTTTAAGGATTAACGATTTGGAAATTTGGAGCAATAATAGGGAAAAAATTGTGATTGGCATACTTATATTGCGGTTTGACATTTTTTTTATATTTATCATCTTATGATATATATACACTTTTTTTTTAAGTAATAGATGTTTGTTTCTCATTAAAATTATACAATAATATTTTTTTCCTTGTTATAATATGTCCTACCTCTAGTTCTCCCAAACATTAAGGGAAATTTGAGATCTAAAATGGGCCTTCTAAGGAAAATAATGAAATAATAATTAAAAAATAAAATAAGAGTTATGGATTTTCAAAGGGAAAGAAAAACTTTTTTTTAATCGTATTTTCAATTTATCTCCTTATATGTTTACTCAAATTTCAAGTGCAGGCATTCGTTGTATGTCAAATCAAATTCCACATCCAACGAGTACCCACTCTACATACTTTCGATAGACCCATAGTAAGATAAACTAGAAATACATGGAAAAAAAACATGTTTCTTTTTAAAAAAAACATGTTCTCGACTACATGGGCATGATGCCCCTTATGTTTTCTCTTGTATTCTTCTCATCAATGTGTCCTATCTTATCACAATGGTAGCATTGTAGATATGAGTAATCTCTTTCCTTTCGTTGTCCTTTCTTCTGAAATCTCCTTGGATGAGATTCTTTATTATTGAATTTGTTTGGCGGTTGAGGCTCTTTATGAGTCTCCTTTTGGAAGCAGGGTTTCTTCCTTCCTCTTTTGGTGTGAGTAGCTAGGGCTTGATCATCATCTCTTGCTAGTAGCGCTTCACGGTTAGCTACTCTTGTTTCTTCTTGGATGCATTCTTCCCATAGACTATCAAACTTCAGTTTCTCCGTTCTGGCACATATCGTTTGGATGAATGCATCCCAAGGTCTTGTGAGACCATTTAGGGCCGTCATTATGAGTTCGTCTTCGTATATGGTATCTCCAATCGCTTCTAACTGTTCTTTGAATTCTGAGATTTTGGAGAAATATTCCTGAATTGTTTCTCCTTTCTACATCCTTGTATTCTTCAGTTGAGTTCTTAGATTCATCTTCCGGTTTATGTTCTTTCCTTCATACAGTCTAGTCAAGGCATCAAACATTTTTTTCAGAGTCTTCTTAGATGACACATAAGGAATCAAGTGGTCTTTGATTGAATCTGCAATGATTCTTTTGGCCCTGATTGTGTCCTTTTGATGCTTGGCCTTTTCTACAGCATCGTTGGGTTCCAGAATTTCTCATTTGATGAATTTTGCTAGGTCATTCTCTTCAAGAACGAGTCCAATCCTATACTTCCAGGCATAGAAGTTTTCTACACCTTCCAGCTTGTCAACAAGCTTAGTGCTTGCAGACATCTTTTACTCGGAGCTAGGAAAATGGCCGAAAAATGAAAATGCTCAAAATCAAATTCTGAACTTACTAGGAGGTGCGCTTGGTTGAGGCGAGTAGCCTGGTGTGTTTGGATCTGAGAAAATCCAACTTTTGCTCCTCCAAACTTGATCTACAGATTTCTGGACTGGTGCTTCTGGTATCTCTATTACTCTGGTACTTCTGGTACATTGGTTTTCTGGTACTTCTAGTACTTTGTGAAACTAGGGTTTCACTTTTCGGGAGATCTAGCCACTGAAAAGGTGCGTTGAGAGTGCCAAAGTAATCCTTGGGAAAGGGCGCACCTTTTTATGTGGTTTTAGGGATGAAAAGCTTCACCATCAAAAATCCCTAATTTGCATGTACGACAACAATGACGTTTTTCACTCTTGTGAAAGATGCTTCCTTCAGCTTGGCTCTGATACCATGTTAATGTTTAAGCCATTATTATAGTTCTTTGCATTTCAATAGATAACAATAGCATAACACAAGATCATTGAGAAATACACAATCACAAGAGACACAACATTTATCCTGGGAAACCATCTAGGGGAAGAAAACCCAACAAAACTTCCTTATTATAGATAGCCAATACAATGCCAAGAGATAACTCAAGCTAATATAGAAGATCCTCTCCCAAAGATGCACCACTCTCTCTCTCTCTCTCTCTCTCTCTCTCTCTCTCTCTTCTCCAACTGCAATTCCGAAACTTGTCTCTTAATGAGAAAGTGTGGTGTGTGTCTAAGTGAGGTGCTAGCCTCCTTATTTATACAAATCTGGCACGTGTGAAGTGTCTCTTCACTAGCAGGGCTGAATTCTCAAACTGGGTGGTTATAACCACCTTTATTATATTCTGGGGCCTCTTAAATATATTATGGGGTCGACTTCTTCTTTTGCCTATTACAATTACATTATGACCAATCCACAAAAGGGGATTTGGTCCTTTTACAATAGCCGACATGATCAATCCA
>WSFP011500136.1:0-13939 GCA_009831015.1 Picea engelmannii | reverse complement strand
GTCTTAACTCACTTAACTAAACTTATGATTCTGTTACAAATCCAACTCACTCAGTTATGAATGAAATAATATATTAATATTTATTGTCTAATTTATTTAAGGGAAAAGTAAATTAGACACATGTTTCTTGTTGACTTTTCAATTTTACATGAATAGCTTGATACTACATTCCAATATCTTTCATAATGGCATGTAATTCTTGGTATGTGAAGCATAAAACATTTGTCGGTGGTAAAAAAAAATTCACCTAACAATCTACAACATAAAAACTCAATATTGGTTAATGTAAAGAATATTAATCGTACATATTGCATCCAAATTTTACGCTAATTGACTAACAATAAAAATAGAGGAAAAAATAAAACCTTTATCATCATGTACTAAGTGTGAAAAAATATATTACATACCTTAGTAGTTGTGCCACACAAGTGTTTGACAAACCATTCATAACCTTTAATTTCACCAACAATAATATAGCAGAGAGAAGACTTGTTTTGGAGCCTTCATAAAGAGGTTGACTTGCCTTCTCAATTACAGGTATATCAAAAAAAACATCAAGTTGGTCGTCATCATCATCCATTCCAACATTATTAAATGTCTCATGGATCAATATATTTGTCCCATATTCTTCAACTATTTTATTAGAATCAATATCTTCTTCCATAGGATTATTAACTTGATCTTCAATATTCGCTCCATGTTCCTGAACATGCGCTTGTACAAACACGTCTTCCTCCATGGGAAGTTCCCTAGAGATTCGTTCCTTTATAATTAAAAACAATCAAGTAATATTAGTGTATATAACAAATATTAAAACGATACAAAAGTTTACAAATATAATATAGGAAAAAAAGACAACAAAGACAAAGACATTCAACCAGTGTGGCATCTCTACTTTCCATTAGTGATTTCTATTTAAAAACCCATAACCTGGCCTAACCAATTAATCCCTAACCCTAAACCTATAACCCCTACTCCCTAAAACCACATTAACCTATAAATCCCCTAGTAGGACCTAAACTCCCTAAATCTATATTAACCCCTAACCCCTTAACCACTAAGCCCTAATCTTGCCTTATTAACCCTCAAATCATTAAAATATTAACCCATAACTCCTTACACCTTGTACCCCTTGTTGTAACCTAGGTCTACACCCTTGACTCCCCTCTCTCATTTCCCTATGCCTTCATGAAATATTTCCTCTTAAAGTAGGTCAACTCAGTTTCCCATTTGTTTAATGGCTTTTTTTTCTTCATTGATTTACTTGACTGTGTCTTTGCGCAGAATTATACCTATTTTCCTTGCAAGATAATTGCATGTCTAGTTTGAGTTTGAAATACTTTTCATCATGTTTTCCACTAATTGAGAATGCAGTAGGCCCACCAAGCCTTTCCTGTGCACAGGAGACACCCAGGTCCACCCATTCCTTTGTATGCACAATAAGATTGAGCGGGAAAAAACAACAATTCCAAGCTATCAAATTTGGTCTCAAGTTGTAGGAACAAACAAATTAAAATTGCAATGGTGGAGATCTAGAAGGCCACTCAGATCGAATTTTTGCGTGCATTCAGAGTGTCAAAATCATGTGGGGTTTAACACAAAGAGTGAACCCCCAAAGTACCAGAACGTAGAAGCGCCGAAGTCCTGAACCCCAAAGTGTCAGAGGCACTTGGCACTTATCCTCCGAGGACACATGACACTTATACATCAAGAAATTTGGTGCTCATCCATAAAAGACACATGGAATCTATCTGGCACTGACATGTGGCACCTAGTTCAGGCACCTTGGGGTACGCCATCCACCCATTTCCAAGTGACACGTGTCACTCTCTTTTCATGACATGTCACTTCGGGCCCATACTATTTCATGTGGTTTTCATGCTTCACAGTCCAAAGATCCCGAACTCTGAAGTGTCGAAGTGATGAGAGACTGCCACGCCATTCCGGGAGAAACCACTTTGGGATATTTTCATGCTTCACAGTCCAAAACTCCTGAACGTCAAGTGTCAAAGTTCTAAACACATGTGGAATTAATTTGTTAAGATACGTGGCACTCATTTGTTGAGACATGTAGCATTCAGTTAGAGACACATGGAATTCATCTATTGCAACACATGGCATTCCCTTCAATCACCTTGGGGCATGTCATCTTCTTGATTTCTTCTGACATGTTTCACTCTCCTTCTAAGACATGTCACTTCGAGCCCATACTATTTTGGGAGGTTTTCATGCTTCACAGTCCAAAGGTCCTAAAATCTAAAGTGTTGAAGTGATAAGAGACTGCCACGTCACTCCGGGAGAAAGTCACTTCGTGAGATATTCATGCTCCGCATTCACAAGCTCCTGAGCTCTAAAAAAATTTCACCATCGCTAAATATGGTTAGGGGATTTCTTATATGGCATATGGATAAGCTTTAGCAGGGGTGATAAAATAGCAACATTCCTAGATCGTAGATTGCAACACGATCGATGACCACACTTCATTGCGGGGACAAAAAATACTCGAACGTTATCATCCTAGAGTGGTCCCACAATCAAAACCATGGTAATGCTAGAGAGGTATGTGGTAGTTGGTGGTATATTTCAGGATTCAAAGTGGTGTGGATCCAAACCTCCCTTGATAATTTCTGCAATCACATGCTTATATCACGTCCAGGGTCCAATCCGAGAACAATGTGTGGAAACAAACTAGGTGTTAAGCCAAATCATCAAAGGAAAGTCACAAAGAGAAGAACAACACTAGAATACCATGATCAATCCATCATAGAGAAAACAAAAATCTTGAATACTCCAGGAAAAAAACCAGAAGACCTACCTCTTCTTCAAACAGATCATGTGAAGAAGTTTCCAAATACAACCATTTATCCTCTAGTGGCCTCAAATAACGCACATACATACTAGTGATCATTACATAAATTAGTTATGTCTCTCCCAGTATTTTTCTACCAATCCCAGTTCATTCCAGTGCATGCATCAGTTCAGTTTCATTGCTAGTGGCAGTTTTAAATTATTCAGTTCAAGAATGTTTTTAGTTTAAAGCACAATAAGTGGTCTTCTATGTGTGATGAGAACCACTCTTTTTTATTAATTCAAGTGTGAAGTATACATTGTTGTACTCCAACAATGTTTTACTCAAGTTAATAAGTTGTTCTACAATTGTTAATGTAGAGTTAAGTCTCAGTCCTAGATGGACGAGAGCCTCTGCAACTCTGATAAATATGAAGTTTCTGTATGTTTTGAGGGTTCCGTTTTTGGGGAAAGGATAGCAATACAACAACTGGTTGGATTCATTCTATGCATGGATTAAAGCTCCCTACCTGGTGAATATACTCTTGATGACAGTGTTTCGTTCAAATATTTATGTGTTTTTATCTTATCTTGAATGCAGTTTTTGATTTGTGCAAAGTACATTTCATTTCCTTCGGCTATTGTATAAATTTCCTTTACTGATATGAAAACTAAAAATAACCAATTCTTGGTGGAGATTTGTTTTTATTGCAACCTGAGGGAATAATCACATTTTTGGATACATGTTTAATGTCTTGAAATGATATTTTAAGTATTAAACTTCTTGCAATTGATTATTTATTGAGTGGTTTGTTGTTTCCCCCTCTCTTTTTTTTCATTTGTCTATCATTTGTGTGCCACCAACTAAGGAGGACACTCATCCATATCATTTTTCCAACCCAACCATGCTATTTTCTTCGTAGAACCAATCCTCTAACTGACCAACAAAAATTGAAAATTAACCATTCTAAACTTGAGGTGGCCTAGATTTTCCCTTTAGCAGTCAAGTGCAGACTTTAGGACCAAGACCCCTAAACCTTAAACCCCTTAACCAACACTCAGCCACACCATGGTTTCTCATTTCATAGAAATAACATTGATAATAATATCAATATTGGAATGCCTTATGGCCTCTTCTTGCAACAAAAATAAATGACAAAAGACTTCTTCCTTGCATACATTTTATTCTTTCCATTGTACATTTTTGCTCTCTTTTTTGGTCTTCCAATCATTATAACATGATAATATTATTGAGACATCTTCATGTTTTCCTTCTTAGATCCTACACAATTTTTTTAAGGATGGAGGTCTAAAACATTCTTGACCTTCCTCATCTTTTTGGGTCAGTTCCTTCTCCAAAAATCCACTACTTGGTTCTTGGGCCTTCACAAAGATAATATTCTTATTGGTCTTGACACCTATTTGAGCCATTATTTGTAGTAGAGGTTTCTTTCATGATTTCACTTTGGTCTACATCTTTCCTTGGGTTGTGTTAGAGTATTCACCCTCTTCTACTACTGCACCAAGATACTAAATCCCAACATGAAATGGTATAGTATCTATCTCTATGGTATTATTCATGCCTTGACCATTCTTGTAAAGACATTGGTATTTAATCATGCATTGAAAATTATTGTAAATACCTTGGTATTTATTCATGCCTTGAACATATAATACTACAAATTATAATGGCCACAAAACAATGATCAATTGTGAAACTATATTTTTGTATATTTTAGTGCTTTAAGAATGAAAATAAAAAACATCAATTATATTCTTTAACTACAATGATACTAAATATAAATAAAAATATAGAAAAAACACACACAATGGACATAATTTTTACCCTAGAAAATTAATACGGGAAAACCAATAATTAATAAAGGACTGTGTTTTTTGTCTTCTTATATTGTGGATCTTACAATATAGGTTACAAATTTTGGCAAGATTACAACAATTCTATGAGACTCTTCGATATTATATAGTCCTACACAATATGAACATTGATATTTCATTTATATTTCATTGAATTTATGGAATTCAACATTTATATTTCATTAAGGGGTTCATCTACTATTCACCTCATCACAAAAAGAGATTGCAAGCTAGGATATTGGTTGCATCCTTGACTAGGAGACATAGCCATTGGTCCAACATTGTACTTGGAGGCAACAACATTGGATGTGACTATAGTGGGTGTATTGGAAAGTGAAGGTGAAACACCACCACCATGTGCAAGTGGCATTAGATAGGTAAGGTACTCTAGACAATGGATAGAATCACCAAGTGTTGAACCATTTTATAGATACATGATTTAATGATCCAATATGAAATATACCATACACATGTGCATCTTGTAAATTTTAGCAAAAAATATGGATGTGACTAAAGTAGATACATTGTTGGATGTGTCTACCATGGGGTGAGTATCCCATAGTAGGAGGGGAAGTAAGAACATCCACACACAGACACACACATACACCATAAGGGAAAAACAATGTGAAATAAATTACTTAACTAATTATAAATTCAATAAAATTAAAACATATCATCATACATACCTCACTTAAAAATCCACCATGGGAAATATCTCCTAAAATACCATGGAAATTATAGCAAAAAAACATTCATGGACATGAATAACAACAACAACCACTAGTATATGATAGTATGCCCTTACTACTAGATGGTTTTATGCCCAATTGGGAGTTGATGGTCCTACCCCACTAGTATATGATGACACCATCCAATCAATACCTTGAAAAATGTGTCATGACATACCATCATTTGTGTCAACTAGAGAAATTCTTCTTGTGTTTGTGGAAGCAACTCCTTTGGAAGTGGGAATTCCAACAAGGTCAAGGGATTAGGTATTTTTCATCTTGGTGCCTTGTATTGGGTCAGTTATGTGGAATATTCAAACAAGCATCATGGAATTCTAAGTGATGAAAATAGTTAACAAGTTTCCCCAAAACACACTCTGCATACAATTTCCTCAACAAAAATAGTGGGATTTCCCTATTGTTATGAGGTCACACATTAAAAGCCATGTATTACCTATCCATAAAATTATCAATAAATGGTTGATAAGTGCACCATTTGATAGATATATGAGGTCTAATAGTGTTTGGGATTTAACCTATATGAGGGCCTATGAAAAGGGAAAATATGTCCTCTAGTTTTCTACTCTTTAGTTATTTTATTGCAACATTGTCCAAACCTTCTATGCATTTAGGATAAATATTCTCTCTATAAGAGGTAAGATTGATAATGCCTCATTTTCTTAAGAAGTTATTTCAAATATTTCATCTAAAATTTGGGCAAGTTTCCAAGTGGGTATATATATCTCAACATTCTTAGTTGGCTATCACTCTATTAGGATTTTTGCATTATTTTCCATTGATGGTGGAGCATTGCCTTGGGGGTTTACATTATAAATTTACAGGTTTGGGACTTTGGAAACCATTTCTAACAACTGCAATGAGATATTTAAAAAAAATATGTAAATGAATATAAACCAAAATTTGGCAATAAGCATTAATTGCAAAGAATAATAAATGGGATTTATACCACCTACCTTGCAGAGCTTACTACCCACCAATGATTTCATATCTCAATTCCAATTTCTTTAGATAATTTGAAATCCATGATATTGTAGAAGTGTAATATCCAAAATAGTGGTTGCCTTTTTGGCTTAGCAATGAGGAAAAACACATGCAGGATATGAAGAATGAAGTACACTAGTGGAAACAAATTATTTGTATTTTATAGCAAAGGAATTTGTGTTCATTCCTTTTGCATACAACTTTTTAATGAAATAAAAAATGCACACGCATTTTAGTGAAGAAAAATATTAGGTCTCCTTGTTTAACTAAGGTTCTCATAAATTTTTATTATTGTGAGCAGTTATTAATGTTGAAACATTGTTGTTCTCATTAATCTCCATGTGGCCAATGCATTTCACACTTCACACTTGGAACATTGTTATTCTCATTAATTTTTTTGTTTACTTGTATAATTATTTGTGTGAGTCGTATTTGAGTCTCGAAACCCTCCCATACCATCAACGCATGCATATACTATAACCATGTCAAATTTCAGTGCATACAAGCAAAAACTGAAAAAATTTCAACATTGGCCCCATTCATAGGTCACTTTGTCTGAGGTGAAATTAAATAATAATTTCCACTAATTACAACCTTGTAATGGTTCCATTATCATGAGTACACATAGGCCAATTATTTCATTTATAGGTTCTATGTGGTGGTTTTAGACCCTGTGCATGGTTTGAGAGTAAAAATCATATTTTATGCCTTAAGACATTTATAGTTCCTCCTCATACCATGTACATGACTTGGAAAAGCATACCCATTAAAACCTACACCCCTAAACCTTAAACCCCTTAACCACTAAAACATACACTAAACCCTAATTAAAATATACATCTTATGAATACTTATTCTCTTAACTTACTCTCTATTTTTTAATGTTTACGTAGAATATATCCATAAATAAAAAATAACACATTTTTTTCTTCTACATTTAAGATATAAACGTTTACAAAAAAAATTGCAATATAAAAACATATAATGAATAACTTACCAAGGGACAATATTCATTCCCAGCTTCAAGGTGTCCATACTCACTACAATGTTTTTTAGTTTTTTTTGTTAAAAGTATACTTCTATTATAGCCCCTGCATATTTTACAAGGGCAATAACATTTTTGATCACCCAAAGCCTCGACCAATGCAGATCTCAAGTCTTAGCCTTGTCCTTATGGAGGAATGTTATGTGACATTTTTCCTTACCAAAATTTCAATGTTGATCATTATCTTAAAAAATCAACCTCTATAGTTTAAATATTTATAATGCAATTAACAAATTGATTTTTTTTTGTAGTATAACCTAAAAATATCTCTTATAACCTCTGCAAATTGTCGCTAGTATTGAACAACATCGAACGCCTTTAATATTTTGAAAATTTTAAATTATATATCACTTTTTTGTTGGACTTCCGACGACTGTTGACAAGAGAGATGTTGCTTAATGGAAAAAAAATATTGACTTTGTCAATAGTTGGTAAGCAGATCATTGACCCTATAAACTATTGGATATCTGACAATAACCTGTAATCATTATATATCCAACACTAAAGACCATTTCGTCGAATAGTTGACGAACGCCGGGATTTTTTGAAAAAAATACAAAAAAAAACAAGTAAAATACGACAGTACGACCAATTTTATCGGTATTGTTGGAGTATGGCATCAGTTTTTCCGCCCATGTGTAGTAGTGAAAGATAGGGATTTTCCCTTCAGGATGTGGAATCTCATCATCAAATTCATGATATGTCTTTACATGAGTGAATCTGTCCAGATGATCAAGTTGCCTCTTACAATTTCTTCTTCCTTGGTGAATTCAAGAAAGATCACATCTCTGCAAAGGATGAACTTCTTTTTTTTATCAACATAAAGATGATACCCCTTGGTGGTAATTGAATACCCCAAGAAGATGCACTTCTAACTCCTTGCATAAATCTTGCTTCTTTTCTCCTTAGTAATCAAGGCATAAAAGGTGGAACCAAAGACCCTGAGATGCCTCACCAAAGGAATGTGGCCATACCACATTTCATATGGAGTCTTTTTCTTTATATCATGATATGGATACATTTTTTGACATAAATTGCAGTAAAAATTGCATCAACCCAAAACATCAATTTAACATTCTTGAAAAACATCATGGATCAAACCATATTTAGGAGTGTCTTGTTCATTCATTCAACTACACCGTTTTGTTGAGGATTGTATGGAACTGTAGTTTGGTGTTTGATACCATGTTGGAAAAGGTAACTTTCAAATTCATTAGATGTACATTCTCTTCCATTATGAGTGTGAAGAGACCCAATACGAGACTGAGCTTCATTTTGAATCCATACATGAAAGTTTTTAAATGTTTCAAAGGATTATGACGTATCTTTCAACAAATACACCGAACACATCCTGGTGTAATCATCAATAAATGAAATTATATATTTATTTATATTTGCATAAGGAACATGCATAAGGCCACATAAATCATAATGAATTAGTTCAAGTCTTCTACATGCTCTAGAGGTAGAATCATGGAAATTTTGTTTGCTATGCTTTCCAAGAATACAAGCATTACATTGTTTTAGTTTTCTAAGAATGGTAGGAAGACCATAAATACCATTATTTCCCATTAAACAAACATTATCATAATTGATATGACCAAATCTAGCATTCCACAAAATACTAGATGACATTATACCTTCACCGTGATCAGAGAGGTATGCAATATTATGTGTATGGGAAGATGTCCCATTCAACTTCAACAGTCTTCCATCTTTTGTTCTGGTCATAACAAACATAATATAAGAATCCTTTCGCACTTCAAATTTTCCATTGATCATGTGAACAGAGTGGCCTTGTTTTCTAATGATCACAAGAGACAACAAGATCCTTTTCATTTTAGGAATATAGAGTACATTGTAAAGAAGAAAATCTAGGAGTTCATGCAACTTAAGCCTGATGGTGCCTATTCTGAAGGGTTTGAGGTTGGAATTGTCTGAAAAATACACTATGCCATCTACATTATCATTTAAGTCTTCAAAAAAGTCTTTTTGGAATTCCATATGAGAGGTTTCTCTTGTTTCAAGAAGCCATGTATATTTCCAAGGACCATATGTAGTGTGAAACAAATCTTTTGTTACTCCTATACTATAGTGAGCAACAATGTAATGAGAAGATTTAGGTAAATTAATTTTTTTTGGTTTTGTGGGTTTACCTTTGTCTTCTTTCTTTTGTCAGTTTTCTTTGATTTTGTCCCATGGTACTCTACAATATTCTACTTTATGTGACCCATTATTTTTTCACTGAGTACAATGGAGATTGGATATATAATTCTAGTTTTGTCTACCTCCCCTGCCTCTAAAACTCTTTCTTCTAGTCTTTGTCCTCTTCTGCTACTTTCTCCTCAGGAAGAATCATTTCGTTTACTCTTTTTTTTCTGAGCAAGGTAAAAAATTTCACCAGTTGAAGGAATTGGCTTCTTTCCAAAGGATTTTTCACAATCTACAACTTTCTTTACTAGTTTTTGAAATGTCATGGATTTCATATAATTACTTGCTTGAAATGATTCAGGGTAGTTATAATATGTAGGGTAGAGGGCCTTAATGAAGGTTGTGAGAGGGAGATCAATCTTTGATCCGATGGCTTCAATTTCATGCATTATGGCAGTGATTGTTTAGGCCAAATTCGTAGGGTCATCATTATTCAACTCTAGGTTGAAAAGCTTCAACATTAGTTGTATGAGTTCAATCACAAAATTTGTGTCATATAACTCATTTAATATTTTCAAGGCACCATAGGAATCACTAATGAAATCAATATGACAACTCACCTCTTCACTTACAGTCGTAGAGATCACTACATATGACTTCGGGTCTTTGTCTTCCCATATTTCACATTCTTTGTCTGTGGTTAGTATGACTGGTTTTCTACAAGGTATGATACTCTTTGTCTTTAACACATAGGCTTTTTCTTCAGATTCTGCTTCTTCTTCTTCTTCTGGTTTTGTATATTCTTCAATGGTTTTGTTTCTCTAAGGGACTTCTTTCTCTTCACAAATTCCTTTCCACAGGTAGTTGAAGATCAGTGTGCTCTTGATCTTCATATACCATTCACTATAATTATCCTTTCCAGTCAACACCACACCGACAATGGAGATAAGGGAATGAATTTCCTTCTGTTGTCTTCACACATGTATCAAGGTGTCACAATAACACAACAATATAGTGAGGTTGCACCAATTTAGATTGAAACAAAGAGAGTGAGTGTGGTCTCATGATGGAAAAAATTGATTATATTGGTTTATGAATAGGCAGTCAAATAAATATGGTAGTGAATAGACTATATGGCAGTCAAATGTGGCACTCTCACTCAGTATAAATACGATACTCTCACATGGGAGATATGCGATATACAATGTGATATATATACAATAAATAACTAGTGAATATTGTATGGGAAATATGTTATACACAATATGGAGAATACCATAGATATCAAAGGAAAATTAGTATACCAATAATAAACCACCAACGATTATACACCAATGATAATGTATGATAGAACCAACTACTTATATAGGAGTGAATGGATGTCGTAGTGATGAAGAATTTATACCAGAATGTATAATAGAACCAACAATATATACAGTGCATGGGTATTCCACCAAAATGGTAGCAAACTAATGTTGCACCCTCATTGGTCAAGATGATCTTGTCACCTCCAAAGTTGACCTCAAACCCTAGAAGCGAGAATGTATATAGAGAAAAGAATGAGAGAATAGATCCAATGAATGGATTTTGGTGTGTGGTTACCTCTTCTCACCTAGTCGTCGACTGTGGAAAGTGTGACAGGTCAGACTAGTGAAATGGGAATGTGAAGTCTACAATGAAAAGACATCAAGATTATAATATGTTCAGGAGGTGTAAGAATGGAGCAAGAGTGGAGCCAAATGAAATTCCCAATGATTAGGATTTTGGGCTGTGAGAAATAACAAAGACAATACCTACTAACGTGTGATGAAACAATCGAAATGATATCCAATAGTAGAAAACTAACGTCTAAGAGAACAATAAAAATATAATCCTCATAGAGTCGGACTACGAGGGTGGAGATGGCAGAGGGAATTTTCTACATGAGAGAGGAAACACTCATGGAGTTAATGGAATTGGCTCAGATACCACTTTCAGTCTAGGGAGAAGAAATGATAACTCCATGATGATGATTATTCTATTACCAACAATCTCAATAAATACACAAGTAAACAATCGTTGGTATTCCCAATGTATGACTCTTCCTATATATGACTGTTCATATTTACATTTATGGTACATGTAACATATCCATGAGGGATTATGTGTTCAACACATAGCTTCAAAGATAGTCTCATACGAAGGAAACTCAACATCCAAGAAATCGGAACTCAAATACTGACCATTACTAGGGCTCAAGGTCTCATAAATAGTAAGATCATAATAAAGAGGAAACTCAATATTACTCAGGACAATAGGGGTAAGCAAGGGCTCCCCCACCCCCATTGGATAAAACACTTGATCAATTACTGAGACCTTGTATCAAGAAGTAAAACATGGTTGTAAACATCCCATCTCAAGAGCAATTGAACACCGAGGATAATATGCCACATAATTCACCCATGGTAGGGAAGAGTCTACTAAGACACTAGAAAAAAACAAAGGGTAAACTTGAGCTAAAATTGAACTAGGATGGTGATTATCAATTGAAACATGATCAATAGTAAAAATTCTTTCGTTGTGAGGGAAATGCATCACATGAAAGTGCGTAGAGACCACAACCTTCATAGCATAAACATAATCACGTTGGAGAAGCATATTGAATTCTAAAGGGCCTGGAACCACTAACAGATCGATTAGAATAATATTCCCACCTAAGGTGATAGGAAACTGAGGAAGAATCCCCAGACATTCTGTAACATCCCCAATGTCCAATTGGGCTATTCCACGTAAAAAAAATTGAACTGTATGCAAATTAAATCATATACACACAGAAAATCTTACAGAAATTTATATATAAAACTTAAAACAGACAATTACATTATGTAAATGCACATATTCATACGTAAATAATAGTAAAAATATACTTGCAACATAGATAGGCAATACCCATAAGTATAACGACAAGTATAAACCACACACAGGAAAAACCCATAAAAATAAACACATAACTAATAATGCATCATATAAATTAACACACAATTGACACTTGTCTTGGTAAGAATATCACCAAATGTGTGCATACCTTCCACAAACCTCCCAGCCTTAGACCACACTACTTATCACTCTCAGCAGTGGGTCACCCCCGAGCTGGGACTAAACTCCACACGGGTAAAGGGATTGCTAACCAGGCTGTTGTATCTTAGACAACAAGAAATACTCTGCCATAGGTGCCAACTCAAACTAACAGCGTACAGTCTCTCATTCCTTACATGCCTTTAACACCCCAGGAATTGTTCCCCTTCTCTTCTCAATAGTCCCTTCACTACCCCACTTCCATTCTAGGGCTTTAGCACCAGGCTGGAAAGGAAGTCTCAGAGCCCTGTAGATGGAGTTTGGCACCTTTGGGAAATCAATTCCCAAAAATTCTCTCACCCAAAGAGAAATTGCTCACAGTCCTAACAACCCGCCTCTTCAATATCCCACGGGCTTGAAAACCCACTTCTTCAGTCCAAATTCCAAGCTAACCAGGTACAGATATAGGTATGGATATGAATATATTTATAGGTATAGTAACAAGAAGGTACGAAGGATAGTTGAATGAGTGAGTGCATCATCATGAAATGATTGGAAAATGAACTAAGTCTAAGCCATATGTATGCATGTCCCCAACTTGACACTTGTCATGTTGAGAGCTACTTTGGCCCACTTGTCCCCATCATTAGAACTTAGGATAAAATAATTATCGATACTTTATACTTTAAGGAATATTAATATAATATTCATTTTTGGCTTAAGCTCCATAGTTTATCCCTTTTCCTTAAATTTTATCCCCCCCTTTCCCTAACTAGTGGAGTTTAGTTCCCCATACTCTTTTATCATGGTCGGTCTACGTGCAATGATGTATTTTATATTAATGATAATACATATACAAAAATAGGCTCATTGGCCTTACCATCTAGGCTCTCCAGCCTAATAAACACATAAGCCTCCTAGCTTATAATAATTGGCTCACCATCCTATACAAAAAAACATATACACAAAGGATCCCTGGCCTCAAAATCATGTGCACTTAAGTTTGTTGCACATGGTATCCTAGAATGTGCACACTTCATCATTTTAGTGTGCAGTACATGTGTGCACTATAACATGGAAGGTGCATACAAAAATGATATCAAACAACTCACCAGCTTAAGTACATTTGCATTTACTTTTACAATTGGGTTTGGCCTAGGGGTATTACAATCCCCTCCCCTTATTTATGCATTGTCCTTAGTGCATTATGTACACATATCAACAATATTTCCAAAATCTTCAAAATGATGCAGGTATTCTTCCTGCATTGCATCCTCATGCTCCCAAGTAGCGTCCT
>WSFP011500131.1:0-13940 GCA_009831015.1 Picea engelmannii | reverse complement strand
ACATTTTATACAAATTTATTGAGTATATGAATGAATATCATTTTATACAAATTTAATGAGTATATCACTCAAGATCATTTTATTGTTTAAAAAACAAATATTTTTATAACACAATATTGTATACTTTTACTCTCAAATATCATACCTAAACTTATTATATTAACACATGTTTAAATTAGCATTGTACATGTTCCATAGTTGAGAAAATAATCTAGGAGTGGGATTGGAGACAAATAGGTATGATATTCTCCCAGTAAAGTGTCAAAGGAAAATACGTAGAGAGTACCCCTTTCTTTGTATTTGCATTTCCATAACTATAGAAAAGAGAGAAAAGCATAGTCCTCACCCTCTATCTCAGTTTTCTCCCATTTCGAGTTTCCTAATTTACATAATTTGTTAATTTGTGTGATTGGTGTGTTCATTTGCTTATTCTTTTATTTTTGGATTTTAATTATTTCCATAAATTTAGGCATTAAGCTAGTAATAATAAATTTGATCTAAGGAAATAAATTGATTAATAAAATATTTCATAATGTTGCAAGATCTGTTGTGAAAAGATATTCCACTAGAATATCCGCAACAATTTAAATATCATACTTCATACATATAAATTATAATTTCATATCTCAATCAAAATCTAGTAGACTTACAAATATCCAGGATTTTAATCTTGGTAGGATTGCAATATTTCTATTTGATTCTATCATGAGGGTATATGATTGGAATTTAGTAAAACACTCTAAGAGCTCAATGTACCCCAATTTTTAATGTTTAGGAGGGGTTGGCACTTTTTTCTCCTTGTCTTTTTCTTTGAAACATACTCATAGAGTTGATAGAAGTTACAAAGTTTGGGACAAATTATTCTTTTCGGGGATAATTTTGATGAAAATTTATCTCAAAATATAAACACCTCGGTGGATCATACTAGTCTCTAATATGCAAACTATAAAAATTTGGCGATATGTTTGTAAAAATATTCAAAATTTTAAGGATTATGTATAGTTTCTGCAAAATTTGGGCTATTTTTAAGGTAAAATAATTTTGTTCTATATAAACCAAGCGAATCATTTTTAGAAAAAATAAAAATTGGTGAATCTTTCTTTGGGAAAAAACATAGAAAATTATCCCATTGGGGAAATTTGGCCACTAAAATTTTCTCTGATTCTTGTGGGTGAAACTAGAAAAGAGCTCAATTAATTTTGGTAAAGGAACTAAGTTATGTCCATGATATGTGGAACCATTTAAAGTTCTTGAAAGAAAGGGACTATTTTCTTATCATTTTCCATTTCCGTGACCATTAGATAATATGGATGATGCTTTTCATGTATGTATGTTACATCATTATATTTTATATCATTCTCATGTGATCGATTTGAACTATCTGTAGATGTTTTATGAGTGGGCATCGATGGCCAAACCCATCTACAATTTTCTCCAATGCACTAGAAAGCTTTGTCATTTCCTGGTATATTAGATAAAGGTCAAATGGGATAGCTATAGTCCAAGTTCCAATACTTGGGAGGAAGCAATTGATATATGTTAGTGGTTTCAAGATGTATGTAGTACCCCATTTTATTTAACTATTGAGATAGATCAAATATGAATATTTAGGGATTTTGTTTATAAATGAATTGATTCATTGACAAGTACTTTGATGATGGAACTCAAACTTTTAATTATATAATTTGCTTTAAATTATGATTTTGAATGGGTTCATTTAAATGTTCATATGATAGCGTGGATGAATTAAATGTACATTGATATGATGTAATTGATGTCATCAATTTTGAGATGGTTATGACACATTAAAATGAAAAAGTTGGATACATTAACTTGAAAATGCTACTGACAATTTTCCTAGTGTGACAGGAAACTACACGTGTATATTGATGTGGGATTGACTCAGCATTGTATTGGACTTGATGTTGAGTTAGGGTATCATAAAATGTTAAATGATTAATTTTGTTCTTTGATTTTGATTATGGAATTATTTGATGCATTGATTGTAATGTGTGCAGGCACAAGGAACATGTTTGTTGATCAATCCAAATATGGGTGATGGGTTTGTATGGAAGTGTACTTGAGGGAACATCAAGAGAGTAACTCTTTTACTTAGAGGTTGCACACTACTTTCAGGGTAAGGAACAGATTCAGTCACTAACAAGGTTTAGTTGAGGAGAACGTAATAAGGTGATAACCTTATTCCTAAATGACCATTAGTCTCTCAACAAGGGAAACAAGTGTTGAGTTAATAGTGTTTCAATGGTTGTACCATTTTTCTAACCAAGAATATTGTATGCTTGAAGGGCACATGTAAACATGGCATTATTGATACTTACTATAAGGAAACTATTTAAGGGAATGAAGAAAAATGTAATCCTTGGTATTAGTTATAAATTATCAAGTATATAGTGAAAAAATATCGATTAAAGAATATGAAAGATTATCACCTAAGTATGCATATTTTATTTATTATGAGAAAATTGATCATAGAGTTTATGCACTTTTACATAAAATGAAAATTTAATTAAATGGATAGTAGAATGAAGGAGAATATCCATTATTTAATATCTCATATCAAGAGAAATTATATAGTTAATTAAATTTTCTATGTTTTTGACTTTCACAATGTGGTGTAATTTTAATATTATGAGTTTTCAGATTCACTATGTTTGAGAAATTGAAGTCAATGTTTCGTACCTACGATATGCAGTCCATATTTAGGACATGAACCTAAATATCAAGGTAGAATTAACATGAAGAAATATGTAATACCCTGCTTCTACATAATATTTATCTTTCTATCTTGAATATGGGCTATCTATCGTAGGTCAAAGATGTCGAACTCAATTTCTCAAACATGGTGAATCTAGAAACTCACAATTAAATTTAATAATAAAAATAAATACATTTTACCCTTCACCCATAAAACCCTAAATTTGGTAGGCATTATAATACAATCTTGGACAAATGGTGTCTCTACCATCTAACCCATACCCACATTGCAACCAATTGTCATACGCTCAAATGACAATCTACATCTATATCACTATTCATAAACCAATCTTATTATGAATCAAAATACCCAACCACAAATCCCTTCCCTCTAGATGCACCTTAAATTATCTCCTTACCCAACCCTAACATTGCTAACCTGATTCTCATTCTGCTAACTGAATACAACACAATTCCCTCTCATATCTTCTTATTTTCTCATGACTACCAAGTTAAAGACTAGATATCCACCATGATACTTGAAAATGACAGCCAAAATAATCGCATCCCCTATGCAATGTATTTTATGTTCACACTTCTTTCTCTTATATTTTGGACACAAATTCAAAGCCAGGTCCTATATTTGTTTAATGAGATCTTAGTCAAAGCACAAAATTTAATTTCATGGTTGTTTGTCGATCTTGGAGATCAAGAAAATTGTAACCAAGGTGTTCCAATGAAATTCACCATAAATAATGATTGCACTTGTAGAACAATTTATCATGGACTGATCCGGATTATTTTGGGCACGGAATGAGAGTAGAGATATAACAAAGAAATATACAGAGATATCTGGAATATACAATAATATAACATAAATGTATGAGAGATGCAACCATAAACATAGAGATACAATAATACAAAATTTCTATTAATGTGTGAAATGTACAGAATTGTAAAAATACAACGTGAAAGACTCGCTAGAATGGTGGCAACTTATCTCTGAGAAGAGGTGTGACAGCTACTCGCATTCGCAAGAATATGATCATTACAATGAGGCTCCAAAGGCCTTTTTAACATAAGTAAAATCCAAAACCCTAACCCCAGAAGATGCAAATCCAAAAGGTTTGCGAGCCCCAATGGGGGTAGTTGATACGTCAACTTCCCGGGGGCTTAACTTTTGCATACGATCTCGCTTTGGGGCACTCGATACACTGTTGGAAAGGCCTAATCGATAAGAACGATTTTCGACTAGCCTAGGTTAGTTACTTTGGCAGTCACTTGGGCCCCAAATCCCCAAAAAATGTCGTTTAGGGCCTCAAAACGACCCCGAAAGTTTGGAACCTGAACAACTCCCGAAAAACTGCCAAGGTGGAAAACTATTTTTCGAGCCAGTGGAATAGGTGGGTGGCCACTGATATCCACCTGGATCAATCCTCCCTCCTTATAAATCAATGATCTCCATTGCGTTGAGTTCCCAGGGGAGAGGGGGAACCATTTTTTGTATCTAAATCTTGGTGAGTTGTTTTCCTTGTTGGAAAAGTTGTGATGCTTAGCTTGTTAAAGGATGTCATGAATTTTTTGTTGGAGGGGCTGAGTCTATTCAACCAGTTGAGTTACCTGAGATGATTTTGTGCAGAAGGAATCTTTGTGCTTTGCTGCAATCTTGTCGACTTGCTTCTGTTGGATAGAAGGTGCTTGGGTCGAGATTGTAGTGGTTGCGGTATCCTTTTGTTCCCCTTTTTAACATATTGTGAAGAAGCTAAATTTTGTAGTATGAGATACTACCTTGTGATACTGTTTAGGTGGGACAATAGTTGGAACTAGTTCTGGTATTATGTAGAGATGACGCCTCAGAGTAACAATGCCACTACGGGGTCGAGACTCATAAATAACATGGCTCTTCCACATACATGGATGGACCAAGAGAACATCACAGACATCCATCAAGGAAACATCACATAATACCTCATCCTTGAAGGGATGGATGTTATATGACAATTGACACTGCTGACTAACACAAAGATTCCATCCCTGGAAAAGCCACTCGATGTTGTATGGTTGCGGGTGTGGTGTTGTTGACAATCCCAATTGTTTGACAACCTCTATTGAGATTAGGCTCTTCTGGCTTCCGCTATCAACAATAAAATGCAGCGGGGTCCCCTTCACCCACATCTATGAATGAAAAAGGCGTTCCCCCTCTTCAGGATCTGTTGGTTCTTTTGGTTGAATTATTGTGGTCGCGACAATAGCAGTGGGTTCTATATCGATGATCTATATTTTACCATTATTTTCATAATCAAATTCTGAATCAGGGTTCAGATCCTTGTCTTTGATCTCAACAACCAATGACTATTTTGAGAAACATTA
Source organism: Picea engelmannii (assembly GCA_009831015.1). Classification (NCBI taxonomy): domain Eukaryota; kingdom Viridiplantae; phylum Streptophyta; class Pinopsida; order Pinales; family Pinaceae; genus Picea; species Picea engelmannii. The sequence goes on along the minus strand of WSFP011500131.1, from coordinate 8,855 downwards.
ATCGGTGTTGTGCCAGGGGATTTTGTGGAAATCGTACCATTTTCCAGTGTCCTTCTTCGTCTTCCCATGACCCTTTTTTTCTTGTGGCTTAGACTGGTTTTCCAAAATTTGTTTGTTAGGATCGTCTTTCTCATACTTTGGTTGTTGTGGATTTGCAGATCCGAACTCCCATTTGTTTCGGTGCCTAAATTTCTTCTCAATTTTAAAAGCATATTGATATGCAACACCAAGTGATGAGATATCTATAAAATCCATTTCAGTTTGGATGTATATGTGTAGAGCTCTATGGTATTTCAAAACCAAATGTCACTCGGAGTCTTTTATACCCATATTGGTGCACAAGGTATGGAAGGTATTGGTGAACTTTGTCCATGCTTGGCCCATCTCTTGCCACAGTGTGGTCCATATTATGTATTGGTCTTCATAGTTTCCAACAGGGTAATATTGTTCCTTGACTGCATCCACAAAAAAATCTCAAGTGGGATTGACCCCATATATTCCAGACTCCTATGTGGAACTTTTCTCCCAGTAATTTTCCCACCAATGTTTGACATGGGGGAGGGCCTTAAGGAGTGTGAAGGTTCTCTTTTCCCTATCAGAAAAATGGTGAACAGAGAAACAACTTTCTAGCATATTTGACCATTCATCTAGGGCATCTACATCTATCTAACCTTCAAATACAAGAATATCAAAATTAACCTGTACCTTGAAAGTCAAGGTGCATACAAAGAGGACTCTTAATGAATGCACTCCTATTGTTATTGGTAGGCGTTGAAGGATGTGGGAAAAATTATGCATCATTTTGTCCCTTTGTCGCATGAGATTTTTCTCAAGTAACAGATTGATAGAATATTCTTCTCCATCGTTTTCTCTTTTCTTCCACCATGGAGGGTTTCTTGGGCATGCGAGAGAGATTGAAATCAAGAGAGACAAGCTCAAGAGCCAACTTGCTATGCTCGGACCACTTCGGGGACATGTATTGAAAAATGATCAAGAGCAACCTGCTCTGATACCACTGATCCAGATTATATTCAACACAAAATGAGAGCGGATATATAACAAAGAAATATATAGATATATCTTGAATATCCAATAGTATAACATAAATGTATTAGAGATGCAACCATAAATACAAAGATACAGTAATACACAATTTATATTAATGTGTGAAATGTATAGAACTATACAAATACAGAGTGAAAGACTCGCTAGAATGGTGGCATCTTATCTCTGAGAAGAGATGTGATGGATACTCGCATTCGCAAGAATATGATCGTTACAATGAGGCTCCAAAGGAATTTTTAACATAACTAAAATCCAAAACCTAACCTCGGAAGATGAAAATCCAAAAGGTTTGCAGACCCTGATGGGGGTAGTTGATACGTCAACTTCCCAAGAGTGTAACATTTTCATACGATCTCTATTTGGGGTGCTCAATACACCATTGGAAAGGTCTAACCGAGAAAAATGATTTTTGACTAGCCTAGGTCAGTGCCTTTGGCAGTCACTTGGGCCCCAAATCCCCAAAAAATGTCGTTTAAGGCCTCAAAACGGCCCCTGAAGTTTGGAACCCAAAAAGATGTCAAAAAACTTCCAAGGTCGAAAATTGTTTTTCAAGCCATTGGAATAGGTGGGTGGCCACCGATATCCACCTAGATCATAGACAATTTTATGGAAATTTCTCCATAGATAAAAAATCTCAAAAAAAGATTTGTGGAATGTTGATGGTTAAAACAACAAACCTATGGAACACTAACCAAAATGAACTTCTTTTGTAATTGCAAATAATGCGGAGGAAAAATTCACCCTACATAAGATTAAAGGGCACCCCTCTCTCATGTAATAGATTGATGGTAATTTTGTGTGTCTTATCTATTTTATTTCATGCTTGTTGTGTTTTCCACATGTTCCTCCCTATTTCTATGTTTCTCCTATGTGCCCAGTTTCTACTGGTGTGCCCTTCTGATCTAAATTTCATATCAATTGGTATGAGAGATTTGATCTCTGAAAGATTTTTCTCACATCCAAGAAGAAGACAGAGAGGTCATCCACAATTCTCAGGAAAAAAAAACCGTGATAATCAATATCATCAATCAATGTTCTACTCATAGATACGAGTGTTCCCTTCTCAGGGCCCTTCAACATCTCATTTTTTAGGCTTCTAGTGTTCCCTTCTCAGGGCCCTCTAACGTCTCAGTGTTTTAGGCTTCCAATGCACCCTTATCAGGGATTCTACAACACCATTCTCAGGGCTCTCCCACAAATTCTAAGCGTGCTATGTCTAGTGTCCTCTCAAGCATCCTAGTTCTTGGAATTTGAGAGTGTCTTATTCAGTCCATTTCTCAATGCACCCTCTTTAGTTTTCCTTGCCTCGCTCAAGGATCCTTTTGGTGAATGAAAATCATGTCACCACGTCGAGAACCATCTATAGAATATTCAAACTCCGATTTGTCTACACCAATTCAAGAGTTATATATCATTCTACATGAGTTACTTTTCCTATAGTAGTGCATGGCTCCAACACCTATGCAGTGAAAGACTCGCCTCCAATTGGCTAAATTTGTAGGGAAAATGAATGGAGATACTGTCAATTCCTGGACCCACAATATCACCACCTACTTCAAGACCTCTCTTGATATGGAAGAGGACACTAAGTTGCATATCTTCAGCCTGTTATTGGAGGGAATCACACAAGAATGGTGGGACTCGCAACTTGAAAAGTATAAATTGGTCATCTATCTCGGTTAGCCCACAACCACGACAACTGAATGTATTACCTCTTGGGAAGGTTTTTGTCACACCTTGCGAGAGAGTTTCTATCCCCCGAGATATCTCTAGAACCTTCTCGCAAAATTGTTGACACTTTGAAAAATATCCAATCAATCCATCCAAAGCTAGATAGATGTCTTCTGCAAATTATGCATCCAACTACACATCATCAATCTGGAAGAAGTATTAATTACCAAATTCAATTCAGGTTTATTAATTCATCTACATTGTAAAGTTGATTTTTTCTAGAGCCCTTTCTTGGACAAGGCCTTCCTACGAGCCTTTGTCGTGGAACGTAAGGTGGCTCCTCCAATCCGATCTCCTTAAATATGATCTATCTCTACCACTCCTGGTCCTTTGAGGTCTTAGTATTCAACTGCTTCCCCATCCATGCCCAAAAATGAACCCTTGTACATGTTTTATAAAACTAACTCACACGCCTCTACTGATTGTCGCACCCTTAAACAATTGTGCACTAATAAGACTTTGGTTGCATAATTCGCTTCACCAGAGTTCCCCGACGAGCCGAAAATCGTCTCTCTTGACAATCCAACAAAGTTCAATCCCTCTCTCATCCCTATGAATACTCTCAAACCATGCATCACTAATGTTCACCTCTTTACGCATAGTTGTCAAACTAAGCATGAAATTTCCACCCTCATTTTGGACAACGACAACCAAAATAATCTTTTGTCCCAATACTTAGTCTAGTGCTTGCAACTTCCCACCACTCCTCACTCGGATACATATCAACATGGCTAGGTACAAAAGGAATTCCCTCACATTAGTGTCACCCAATGTTGTGCCATAACGTTTGGTATTGGAACTTTCTAAGATATGGTGTTTTGTGATGTATCACCCTTAGATTGTGTCAACTTGCTTCTAGGCCTCCCTTACCAATAAGAAAGGAACATTGTGTACCATGTGAAATCTCATCAGTGCCACCTACAACAAGAGGGGTGCACCTATGTGCTTACCCAAGTTTCTCTTAAATCCACTCTACCTCTTAGTAGTAAAATAACATTTAAGAAAGTCAATATCCACAAAGAAGTTTCTCTATGTTTAGTGAACCTTGTTAAACCAAATAACCTCACCAATCATGCACCCTAGAAATAAATCCCCTTCTCCATGAATTTGCAGATGTTTTCACTCAACCGACAGGCTTGCCCCTGTCTTGATCCATTGAACACACGATTGATCTCATTCATGGTGCCTCCTTTCCCAATGCACCATCCTATCGCCTTGCTACCCAAGAGGTTGCAAAAATCGAATCCCAAATTGGCTAACTACTAGAATCTGACCATATTCAACCCTCCTCATATCGTTATGCATCTACAACATTTATTATTCTAAAAAAGGAATCTGCAGAATAACGTCTAGTTACATATTACCATGCCCTTAATAAATCCACCATTAAAAATCGATATCCCTTACCTCGAATTGAGGATTTGTTGGACCACTTACAAGGGGCCTCCTTCTTCACCAAGATGGAATTAAAAATCGGATATCATCATGTGCACATGAAGGAAACAAACATCTAGAAAACATCATTCAAGACTAAGTTTGGTCTTTATGAGTGGTTTCTCATGCCATTCGATTTGACAAATGCACCAACATCGTTCATGAGGTTAATCAATGACATATTTAGGACTCACTTGGGTAATTTTTTTGTGATTTATTTTGATGATATATTGGTTTTCAACATGTCCTCAAAAGAGCATCTTCAACATGCTCACAACGTGCTTGAGTTACTGCAAGCATATAAGCTTTAGGTGAAGGAAAATAATTCCTACTTTGGAAAAACATCAGTTTACTACTTAGGATTCATCTTGGAGAGAAAAATGGTGCTCCCAGATCCCTCTCAAGTACAGAAATTAGCTAAATGGAGAGCACCCTCCAATGCACATGCACTCAAAATTTTTATGGGAAACATTAATTTCTACAAGAAATTTGTCTCCCAATTCTCAGAGTTGGATCATCCTTTACATTAATTATCTAATCAATAAAAATTCATGTGGAATGCAGAGGCTCAGATCCACTTTGAGAAGCTCAAGACAGTTTTATACTCTGCTCCTATCCTCAAATTGTCATATTTTGAAAAGCCCTTCAAAATTTAGATGGACGCATCTTAGTTCACTATTGGGGTTGTACTTAAACAAGGAGCTCACCCAGTAGCCTACCATTTAGAAACCATTTCATAGGACAAAGTCAAATACAACACCTATGACAAAGAATTATACATCTTGGTGCGGGATTTGAAGTAGTGGTGTCATTGTATTCTAGGAAACGAAACCATTCTCCATATAGATAACCATCCCCTCATCTTCATCAAATCACAAAGTAAAATGCAGGAACAACAACTTCTGAAGTGGGAAGCATACATACAATAGTTCCATCTTGTCATTAACTACAAGAAAGGGGTCACAAACAAGTTGGCGGATTAGTTAAGTATACCACCTCCTCAAGTCATTCATATCTTAGAGGTGTGGTGTGCAACATGTGATGGATGGAAGGAAATGTATGCAACGGATCTGTGCTTCAAATAAATTTAGGCAGTGCTACAACAACTGAAAATCATCAATCAAATGCCCTTTCTTGATTATACCATCTAGGATGGTTGGCTCTACTGATTGAACCATCTATGTGTGCCACAATACGAGGATCGTCTAATTATTATCATGGATGAACATGCCTCTTTATGAGGGGGCCATTTTGGTATAGTCAAGAAAATTCTCAACCTCCAACACCACTTCTATTGGCCGACTCTGTCTAAACAAGTGGAGAAATTCATTCGCACCTGCTCACTATGTTCCTAAAGTAAGACTTCTAATCATAAGCATGGTTTGTATCAACCTTTATTGATTCTATCCCTCCCATGGGAATCTATTTCCATGGACGTTTTGAGTGGCCTGCATACCACTTTGGGAAAGCATGATGAAATTTGGGTAGTAGTCTGTCGTTTTTCAAAGATGGCGCTCTTTCTCCCCTGCATATAACTACTTTTGGTGCTCAAACTATTGATCTTTTCTTGCATCTTTGGCCACACTTTGGACTGCCCATTAGCATTATTTTGGATAGAGATTGTCGCTTCCTTATCACTTTCTGGTGCAATCTCTAGGAATGGTTAGGTTTTCATCTTTGTTTCTCCAGTGCATTTCACCCCAGACCAATGGGAGGACAGAAAATCGTACCTTGGAACACTCCCTTCACAGCTATTTTTTTAAAAATAAGTAGTGGGATTCAAACCTCCATATCATACAACACAACTACAATGGAGCCACCCACTCTTCAACGGGGTTATTACCATTCGAAGTTTGTCTTTATTTCCATCCCTTTCCACCCTCAGAGATGTCTCTTACTCTTGCTCCTTCTGGCTGGGCACATCAACAACAGGAACAACATGAAACACACCATTTTATTCATAGTTTATCACAGTGGCGCACTCAGGTTGGAGTTGCCTTGAAAGCATCCCAAGACCATGCCAAACAGCGGTATGATAAGCACCGCACTACTTTGACATTTCAATCGGGCGATAGAGTGTGGATCCTACTCGATAAGCAATGCTTCAAAAGACACCATCATAAGTTGCATCCATTGAAGTACATCCCATCCACAATCTTAGAATGCATTGGTGAGAATGTGTATTGTTTGGACTTTCCCACACAGTTGGGCATACATGATGTGTTGAACATGAATTACTTGAAGTTGCTCGAGCCTCCCATTCTTGAAGAGGCAATAAAAGTTCAACATCCAGTAGACAATATTCCTTATTTTCATCCTCCTCTACTTGATAATAAAATTTTGGACGTATAGGACAACAGGTCAGTAGTTGGATGTTTCATATCTGGTCGGTAAAAAGGGACAAACCCAGGCTCGAGCCAAATGGATGTTGGTCGAGACCATGTAGTTGCTGGCAGAAGCAAGGATGCTTCTGTATCTAAACACTGAGGAATTGGTCCACCAAGAAGGTCTCCCCCTTCCTTTGCCAAACAGCGGGAGATAATTAGTATGTAATTATTAATTACTATTGAAATCTTCTCTCGCCAATCCATTTGAGCATGGTGCTTCTGAATAATAGTTAGTATGTCATTTTGTGTCAGTAAGTAACTTTGTAAGCATCGCTTGCGAGTCCAGTTGATCAAGGCGCTTCCTAAATAAGTTTAGTATACCATTCATGTCAGAATAAACAACCCTAGCCATTCTAGTCGGGGCGTTGCAAAAATAAAGAAACAACTTCTTTTGTAACTGTAAATAATGCGGAGGAAAAAGTCACCTTGCATAAGATTAAAGGGCCACCCTCTCTCACCAAATAGTATGATGGTAAATTTTTGTGTCTTATATATTTTATTTCATGCTTGTTGGGTTTTCCGTGTGTTCCTATCTATTGTTGTGTTCTTCATATGCACCCAGTTTTTGCTGGTGCACCCTTCTCATCTAAATAGCAGATCAAATCTTAACCTAAACAGATGGGAAGAGTCGTTAACAACATGAAAAATCAACAATAAAGGTTGAAAATCTAATAGTGATAACTATTAATTCAACAATAACAAGATTAATTCAGCATATTCAACAATACATATCACAGCAACAATGTTGTACTAGAATCCATCCCCACCCTTGAGTCAATGCCCCCTCCATTTCAACTAAGATAAGAAATAGACAATCCATATAATATAATAAAACCTAATGTGATAGGATGGAGAATTCGAATTCTTGCTGCTTTTATTACAGGAACACTTTAAAGTGAAAAAACTAACCATTACACTTACACAAACCAAAGTAATTATACACATACTTTCTCCCTCGTAGATGACTCTTAAAACATAGAATTCCTTAAGAAATAGGGAACTGAGATCCTGCATGCCCTAAGTGGCTGATATCCCTTATCTATCTCTTATCCATTTAGTAAAATGATTATGAGGAAATTATGCAACAGATTATGGGTGACTTGTCGTTCCATAAAATGATTATGGAGAAATTATGCAACGGAATATTAGTGGCTCATCTCGTTTTTAGCAGAATAAATGAAACTTGACTGTGGTTGTTCTTAGGTTGCGTATAAGGATATCGACAAAATAAGCATAGATATATGTTATTGATATAATTTATTTTGTTGTATTAAGGGTTTGGGTCATAAGCTTCACCATAATTGAAATTCATTATGGATATATGCATGTAACCACCTCTGAATGTCAATACCCCGGAACTGGTCCACTGGCGGCTTGTTTGCGCCTTCTTGATTACCAGAGTCAGATGGGTGTACCACCGTCGGATTAAACAGCTTCGGGCCCATTCCTGGAAAAGGGTTTGATGGAATATTTGCAACTGAGAAAGATGCAGGAATTTGATATGACCCCATATAACTATGTTGTTGCCAAATTAAATATTCAAAATTCGACCTAAACTGGTCCACTGTCCACGTAGTAGCTCTGCTGTTCACATCTTGATTGTCATAATCAGAAGGCATTTGTTGTTCGACTCCTGCTACCCCAAACTGGATCAGTACGCAGCGCGCCCACTCACGAAAATGGTTTCCCAATCAATTCGGGGACATATTCAGCGTTTTTCCCGTAGCTTGCCCGTTTTAAATTCGACAAGAAACCTACGCTATCACTAGGGTTATGCTCACCATCTCATGGAAGGGCTTCTGAATGATATCGGAAGGAGTGATCTGACAAGAAAAGAGGTCGGGGATTGTTATAGTACGGATAGAAGAAAGGATACTCTAATGCCTTCATCGCTCTGGGTCTTGTCTTCGTATTCCACGACAACAAACTATTTATGAGATCGATGGCCAGGGCACTTGCACTGGGTAGTAAAGAGGACAATCGTTTTGTAGAATCAATTTCCATAAACTCTTCTGGAAAGTTGTAATCCATACAGTCAGCAAGCACTAAAGTTCTGGTTTTAGGAGAACCAATGATCGAGCAAATCTTATCCATCTGATCTACCATGGTACCCAGTGAAGATTTCTGCCATGATAGCACCCATCACCCACATATCGATGGCGAAGTCATAATGAGTGGATCCAAGCAAAAGTTTCAGTGCTCCATATGGGCGTGTCACAACATAAGATTCGAGTGGCT
>WSFP011500122.1:0-13940 GCA_009831015.1 Picea engelmannii | reverse complement strand
TCTTTCCATCTCAATATCCACCTCTCTCTCTCTCTCCCCTACATTTAACCCTCTCTCTATCTACATCTCTATCTCTCTTTATACCCCCTCTCTCTTGTTCTTTGTTTGCCTCTATCTCTCTCTCCCTCTCCCTCCCTCCATATCTACCCTTCTCTCTCTCTCCCCCTCTCTCCCACCACTCTCTCTCTCACACACACCTTGTCTCCCTATGATACTATTTCCCCCCTAGATCTCCCTCCATCTATTTGTAACATCCTCGGCCTTCATAGGTCAGGTAATACTACCAACACAACCTTAAAGTTGTCTTTTACTGCTCTGATCTGTGACAACTCTCGCCTTAAACTACTGGGCTATGCCACACAGAGATACTTGCATAAAACCATACACATCCATATAAACATAGAATGACTATTCTACATATATATAACATAATAATGCGGAAATAATAACAATCCTACACATGCAACATATACAACATACATAGGAAATAATCATCAATTACAACGTATGTACCATTACACAGCATGTAAATGAACATAAAAGAAATACTTATATTTTATTAGAAGACCACCAACTGCGTGTAGACCTTCCACGAACCTCCCAGCCATAGACAACACTGCTCATCACACTCAACAGTGGGTCACCCCCGAGTTGGGACTAAGATCCACCCAGGGCAAGGGAATCCTAGACTAGGTTGAGGTTATGATAAACTGCACAGTGCAACTGGAAGGATTGTCTCCAGGAGCCTTCTTACGCCCACTACTCACGGACTCTCATTCCCCACATGCATGTTCCACCCTGGGAATATGCACCTTCACTATTCCACAGTCCATCGACTACTCCACTTCTCCTTTCAGGGTCTTGGCAACAGGCCAGATCGGGAATTCTCAGAGCTTCGTAGATGGTGCTAGACTCTCTCTCTAGGAGAAAACCAATTCCTAGCAAATTCTCTCACCTGAAGAGAGTTGCTCATAGACCTAAAAACCTACCTCTTCAATCCACAACCACCTCTCTCACCTAGAGAGAGTGTTGCTCATAGGCCTGACAACCTGCTTCTTCAACTCAGTTCCAACACAGTGAGGGAAACAACAAGGTTCAGTAAGGGACAAATGACGACAACAAGCCACACTCGGTCCAAGAATTTTGTGGCCAAAACAACCCACAATTATGACACCACATGGCTCAGACAATTACAGTATACTCAAAATTCACAGGATACACACGGGATAACTTAGACTTTTCCTGGAGACACGAATTAGTCTATCGATTTTCCCCACAGTTTTTAGGGTCTGTGACCAGGGAACAACGCAGAGGTTGATCATGGAGGTTTTAGGTTCAGACTGCGGATGGAAGAATGGACAGGACCCCCAACACAAGTTGACTCTTCAACTTTAACTGCATGTGCCCATGTCTACACCCATATTCTTGGAGCTGCATGCACTCCATTTAGCATTCGTTCCCTTCCCCGTGAACTTAGGATAAAAATATACCCCTTTAATCAGATTTTGGAATAATAATAAATTATTCTTATTCTCTTGGACTTAAACCCCTAGAATTAGCCCCTCTTTCTAACCTCTCAACCCCCTCTCCCTTACCCATCCTTGTGGAATCTTAGTCCCCCATCACTCTTTCTCTGTGGTTGGTCTACACGCAACGATGTAATTATATTTAATATATGAGCATTTACACATATACAATAGTAGGCTCACTAGCCTTTGCATCTAGGCTCTCTGGCCTAATCACCACATAAGCCTCCTATATTATTATAACTCATCTCACCAACCTATCGAATATGTTTACAATTCATAATTACAATTGGGGCTCTACCTGGGATATCACAATCCCCTCCCCTTATTTTTGCATTGTCCTCAATGCAACTTGTTTATACATATATAATTCAAAAATTCTTCAAAAATCTCCAAGATTTAGCTATTGGAAGCTCATTATCCACCTAGTGATCTACTTTCAAAAACCAATTATGGTGTCCATACTGCAGTTGAAACTCAATTGGTCTATTCCATAGAGTTTCTTCAGGAAAGCATTCAACTTATTGTTCCTTGTTACATGCTTCAATTAAAGCTCATTGAAAGCATCGAATGGTTGTAGATCCATGATGTTCCATCCATTGATAAACTCTTAGCAGTGATATGACTCCACAAACGTAAACACTCTGCTTGTACACCTATTCATTCAGAAGCAACATTAGAACATATGTGTAATATATATACAGTAAATTTTAATAACATTATAACCTATATAAGAATTACGAGATACATAGAACACAATGAATAAAGAATTGATACTTATCTTTTGATTGAAAAGACTTCCATATCAACATGGTCTAGACCAAGGTACCAAACCCTAGAAACACTCCAACCAATGATATCTCTTCCCCACATGCATGTCCCACCCCAGGAGTGTGCACCTTCACTGTCACACAGTCCATCAGCTGTTACACCTTCCTTTCCTTGGGATTCAACAACAGACCAGCTCAGGAAGTCTCAAAGCACCGTGGCTTGAGGAGTTCCAACTACCCTCAGAGGTCTCTAGGTACCCTTCAGGCCTTCTACTGGGGAACCTATCCCCATACTTCTCCCTCCAAGGCTCCAGCCTTCTCCAAGGCAACCCAAGGAGAAGTGTACACACATTCAGATCCACCGGGGATCCACAGGGTAAGATTCGTTGTCTCCAATCAACATCTTTTCCGAGCTACTCTTTGTAGTCAACATTCTAACTTTAATCAACATCATCTCATCTGCATCACCCACATGTAGTTATCATGAGACAACATAAAAGAATTCATTTAGGAACTCCAATTAGTTCAAAAGGGAATTCAAATTTTTCCCCAAAACATGAAATTATATTTCATAATTCATCTTGGTTGTTGCCATATTATGAATGCAAACATCCTTGTGGCTTTCCACAGGCACCAAACTACATACTATTTTTCCTATAATGCTTCATCTTACATACAACCAACAAATTTTCAGTATTTGTTGTACATCATAATTCAATTGCAATATGCACAAAATCTTATGTAGTGAATTCAGAATTGTCTGCATCTACCTATTCAATCATAATTACCAAACAATTTAATAAAATATAATATGCATGTTCATAGTAATATGTGTAAGTTCGTTACTTAGTTTTCTGAACAAGAAAATTTCCTGTAGTCAATGTTCATGTGACTACTTGACTTGCAACTTTTATGTTGCAATGTATAACACCTCCCTGAAATGTCCTCAACTTCATGAGTTAACAACATTTCAGTTGTTAGTAACAATTATTTCCATGCAATAATATATATGCACGTACTTACAAAACATATTCAACCATTGCATTTAGTATACAATTCTATCACTTACTGTGCATGAGTGAAATTCTCAATGCATACTTATTTAGTGCACCTTGCATTGAATTACATAATGTTCTTTATCTCAGTCATGTATCTCACCATCCATAAGTTGAAATTATGGTCAATGTGTTGACACATTATCCACGCACTTCCTATTGACTTCCCAATTAATTGGATGCCTTCCTTTTCAACCCGAATAATACACCAAGAATATAATTCTGTGGTGTTCATTAGTGTTAGCAAAAAGGTTGTAGTCCAAGTTTTATTTAAAGGTAGGAAAATTTTAGTACCTGTGTGGCTCATAAAATTTCCATATCCATACCTTTCCATATCCAACCATGTTCTGGTCTCATACATGACTAGCTTACTGGCATTCATTCCTATAACAAGTTCTTATCTTTTCATCATTTGGTTATTACTCCATAACCAAATTAACATGACAATCTACTATGTCAGTGTGTGCATTCAGAAGCTAAAAATGTTTGAATTAATACAGGCCTCTAGCCTTTACCACATCTAGTGGTAAGCATTCAATACTATAATCATGTGATTTTATAAAATAACTCTGGCTAAGGAAATCCTTGCATAAATTCCTTCAGCGATTATGCAAAAAGAGTAATAAAAACTCATACCTGCATGACTGCCATTAATAAATTTTATACTACCTGAATGTCTGTTGATAGTAGAAGATTTCATGCTTCTTTTATCAAACTTATAACCAACACTTCAACTTTTTGTTGCTTCCCTCCTTATGCAACAACCTCACCAACAACACTTGCAAACATGCAAGCATTCTTTCCTCTGGTTGACCCAACAAGTTGTAACATACTTGTTTCCACAGAAATTGCAACAACTTCTTTATCCCTATAAAACTTTTCCTTGTTGATCCCAGAAGTCTACAATTCTTCTCGGATTCCTGAATCTTCTTGTGCTCCCACTGTGATCACTGTTCATGATTATTCCTACCCTGAGGACTTTCAACACAGTGCCCCCACCTCAACGGAGTCTGTTGACCTCCCGGTCAAAGGATCTTTCAATCTTCTGATTCGAACTAACTCTTTGGGCTCGTGATTGAACCCAAAACAATTATACATAGGCCCCCTTTTCTCCTTTAGGTGCAAGTCTTGTGATACCTGCACCCTCTGTCTGCGTGCTTCTGAAATGTCGAGTTTCAGGCACTAGCTCCTTTTTCATTACCCCCTTCCTTCATATGGCCCTGGGATATGAACTCATGGAAAACTGTGATTGCGGGCAGGGGCAAGAGTGGTTTTAGGCTAACCCACTTTTCTCCCCACAATTCACCTCCAGTTGTCATGTATCACTTTGTTAAAATTATGGTATAAATTGCGGTCCTCTCTCATATTTTTAACATCCAAGCAAGTTTTGGCCCCACAATCCAACTCGACTATTGATTTCCAATTCCTTAGCAATACCTCTCGATCAATGACTACTTTCTATTCTTTACCTGCCTCTAGCCAATTGTCCAATCAATGACATTTTTTTTTCTTTCACGCATGATCTCAGATCTCCGTGATATGTAGACATGTAGATCCCTTCCAAATAAATGACTACGATTGATTCTAACCTTCCATACTTTGGGAGTATCAACTCTCAACTCTCTCTTCCTCCTCAGTAGCTATCTTCCAGAGTGGAAGATCTGTTGACACCTGTCACTTCAGATGTGCAGCTATGATTTTCTCCATGAGTCCGGCCTTCGGGAGTTTTAGTTCTCAAACTCTCATTTCTTCCAGAGATATTTCTCCGAAATGTCAGATCGTCTGCCATGCATCGTCCTCAATAGACGATTCTTCTCCCACTTTGGGACTTTCAACTCCTCAACCAGATCAACGGTCCTTCAGCTCCCTCCTCAATCAACAATTGAGATCTTCTCCAGGTCTTTGAAATTTTCCCTCCTCCACTTTTCCAGAGTCTATATCTGGCGCCGTGTGTCCTCATTCACATCGATGACTCTTGCCATTTCGGGGCTTCGTGAGTCCACTATCCTATGCACCATAAAAGAGTTAAGTCTCATGCACTTTCCTTGGGATCCAACAACTGTTGGTCATCGCACTCAGATCTGAAGGACATATCTGATCTCCTCCTGCACATGTTCCTTCTATTTGGACATGAAATTCAATGACCAAATCTCTTCCTCTGGAACTGATCTGATGGTATCTATGGCTCCTCCTCCTGAGCTTTCTCTTTCTCCCAAAATGGGAAAATTTCTAAGTGTGAAGGCTTCAACCTTTGATCATTCTGCAAGTCCTTGACTTTGGGTCTCATCTACATTTTTGAAAACGTTATCCTTCCTGAGCTTCTGGACTTGGGATAAGTTTGACTCTTGTGCACCCTTTGCACTATCTCCTCTCAGCTTCTTGAACTTCCTCAATCTCCCAAGGGATTCTACCCTACTGTGTCTTCCAAAATACTTTCTTTTTCCCTCTTGGCACATTCTGTGCTCATCCTCCTAAGCTTTTGAACTTGAAACAAGTTCGTCTCTACATCCATTCCTTGCACTTTGACTAGCCCCTTGATGGTTGTATTTCAACACTTCATCCAAGTGTTGGTCTGGTGCACTCCTTGCATAGGTCTTCCTTCAGAGTGTTCAGTAACTTTGTGAGTGTCTCCTAAGTGCTCTGTGGAAATTCAATTTTTTTCTAACATTCGTTGAACTATGCAAACACAATGTGTAGTCAACCGAAATTTGTCAGGCCATCATTCCTTAAAAAATCCCACAACATTCATAAACCAATCTGATTTAAGAAAACGTTCAGATTTCATTTTCTTTCTGAGCTCTTCTCTGCTCTATAATAATTTTTGGGCACTAGCCCTTTTATTTTAGTCCCCAATCGATGTGATCACAGGCCATGACCAAGTGTTAGATCACTAGGTTCTTACTCGAGACTTCGGCTTCAGAATATTTCAAAGAACGACACAACAATCCCTCAGAGTTCTAGATTACTGAACTCGCAAAGTAGGGAGGATCAACCGTCCACATCTACTCAACATCTGACGGTTGACACTTACTATGGAAATTCAGGTGTCTGAGTTCTGAAACTTTAGGTCTTGTTGGTCCTTGACCAAGTTTTGAGGATCCTTGGTCATGTTTGAACTATTTTGGGACTTCGACAGGCTGTCGAAGATGGAGCATAAGTCGACGTGAATATAGCGGGATCTTGGCCCCTTGTTTAGAGATTTTTGGGTTTTAGGCTTATGTGACGGGTATGGGGATGTCGGCCCATGGGTTTACCCATGTTTAGGCCCACTTTGTAATGTATAAATAGATGTCTAGGAGATGTAAGAAGGGGCGTGAAGGATGATATAGACAACTGTGTGATGATATGCTAAGTGCAAGTAGTAGTCGTACATGCTTCATGCATACTCTGAGAAGTTTGCAAGGCTAAGTGCAAGTGACTGTAAGAGATTGTGTAAAGGATTTTTGTTGTGAGCTAGCTCAGGGAAGGAGGATCTAGTGGAGTGTGCACAGATCTCTTGTTCTATGCGAAGTAGGATCTCGTGGCTCTGTGCATGTAGAAGATTGACAGAAGATAATAAAAGAGAAGAAGAGTTGGTGGATGTATCCCCAGGCTGGGGGTGAACCACGTATATCCTTTGTTTCTATGCTTTGTGCGATGTATTGATGTGTTTATGTGTTTACTTGCTTAATTGATTTGGCATAGATGAATTATAGATAGATCTGTTGATGCTTTGTTCTTAATAATATGAATGAATGCTAGATCTAATCTATGTGAATGTGCTTAGTACTTGAATATACTAGAATTGGGTGAAAACTATGCTAATCTCTTGTTAGGATTTATCTGAGTTGTGAGTTAAGGTTGAAAACCAATGATCTATAACTGCTAAGTGCTCTGTTAAGGTGTTACAATCACAAATCTATGTCCTAGCTAAGGTTGTAGACACTAGAGTCCTGCAACCACCCCTACCTCTACCTCGGGTGATACTGCATCTGCTTCACAGGTGTTGCCAAAAGGGCCAGTAGTTAGTGTTTTGTTGGTGTGTTGTTGAAGCGTTGAACCCCGAGTCCGCCCCTGTGCTAACAAATGGTTTTGTTGTCGGGACCTAAAACTGTGATTTTTCAGAACTAAAGTAAAGAAAAAGAGAAGCTCTGTGCATAGATCTATTGCTGAAGTGTGCAGTATTCTACTTGACTTGTGAAGCTCTGTGCTAAGAAGAGAAGTCAGATATGAAGAAAAGAGGTAAGGTATGAATGCCTTGTGCTCTGAATGAGGTAAGAATAGTGAATTTTTTTTTTTAAGATTTGAAAGCTTTGTGCTCTGAGAAAAGAAATATAAGTGGAAATTTTTGTTTCGACAGTATGAACCTAGGTATATTTGATAAAAAAATTCCTAGCTTGAAAACTAGGGAAAAATTAGAAGAAAGAATATTTGATATGAGTAGATATGATAGAAATAATGAAAGGTATGTTATTCCTATTCATAGAAAGAATGTTTGGACTAACAAATGGATACAGGATCCTAGAAAGTATTTTTTGCAGGTTAGTCTCTGTGATCCTAGTGTGCAGTACAGGAAAGGTTGGGGATCGTTTAAGAGAAAGCGAGGATTAATTATTTGTTACATTTGCAGAAGACCAAGACATCTTGCTAAGGAATTCCCTAATAGAATACCTCGTTGTCTTTGTTGTAAAGTTATGGACCATGAATTTTTTGATTTCCATAGAATGGTTGTTAAGGTTGAAAGGATGAATATGAGATCAGAAAACCCTGAGGAATATCAAGAAATTAATACCATGGTAGAACCCTAGAAAGAATAAGAGAATGTATTACTACGAATGAAAGAAACCCTGAATGGTCACAAAAATATCAACTTATCAGATATCTTCAAAGAAAAAGAGTGCATAGAAACAAGAATAGGAGACTTTGACATTAACTGTGTTCTGGATGAGGAAACACACGTGAATATCATGACAAAAAGAACCTGGGAAATTTTAGGAAAGCCTGCTATGATTCCTTCATTGGGAGGAATAGGATTATTTAGAGGAAAGTTGATAACCCTATGTAGAAGACACACCCATATATCTATGAGTGCTCATGGAACTTCGACAAAGGAAGATTTTGAGGTTGTTAAATTTATTGAGAACAATGCCCCATTTGCTATGTTACTAGGAAAAACCTAAATTGAGAAGGATCAGGCTAGAAGAAAAGAAGAGGAAGTCTTAGAACAAAAGAAGAAAGAATTAAAATATTTCATGACTCGAAGTATAACGTACTTGATTGAAGAACAAGAGAATAGATCGAAGTTGTTTAGAACCAAAAAATTGGATGTCAAAGATGAAAGAACACAAGAAGACTCACAGAAGAGTGGAGCACCTACCTCAGACAGAGAAGAAGTATTTCCCTTGAATCCTACGAAAGAATATCAACAATGCGAAGTTACTATGCCAAAAGGAGATAAGAATCAGAATGGAAAGAGGAATACCGAGACAAAGATCACAAGGAAGAAGGCTAGAAAACTCAGTAAGAAGAAAGAAAGGATAGAAAAGTCGCAGAAGGTTCTAGAGGGGACTTCGCAAAAGGAAGGATTTCAAAACTAGAACTTTTTCGAGATATCAGAACAACACAACATGGCACTTCACCATGGCGAGGCAATATGACCGTTGGAAGCATTATAACCGTTAGACTAACACCCCGAACAGTTAGAATACCAATTATGACCAGAAATCTCATCATCATACCATTGGGACGACACCGCAACAAACAAAATTGCATTGATGAAGGCTTTTCACCCGTTGGAGAGATTTGTTACCTCGTTTTTTACTTAGTCCGTCGACTGTTGCACCAAGAATACTTTTGCGAATTGTATCTGCACCAACAAGAGAACTCATTGCTACCACGCTGTGTTTACTGAGATTTCACCACCTATTCTATTGCATTTAGAATTCATTCATCGACCTGAGTTATCCGATCAAGAGCATGTATGTCGGATGAACTCAACGTAGCTGAAAAGTGTGTAGAAGAAGTCTTAATCAATCTAATGGCTAAAAAAGTATTGTCTGTAGGGATTCAAGTTTCATTGACGAGAGGAGTGCAATCCTCCCCATCGACTGCTCGTGGATATGGACCATCCCAAGCTGCAACCGAGAAAAGAACCAAGCATCGCGCTGAATTGGAGAATGAAAAGTTAATCCCGACTACATCCTGCCTTTGGTTGGTGCAGTGAGTCGTGACAGTGGCCCCAGAGACCTCGATTACATCCTACTTATTGCGTACCTCCCGAAGGGGATACGTGCAGTTAGAACATAACATGATAAGATCACGACATTAAAATTCAGCGACTTTAACCTAGGGGACCGCAAGAACCACAGTATGCTCACCCCTCACAGGTACTTGACTAGGATGAAGGGGAAGAACTCGAGGATAATCCCCCAACCATGGACTATGAACCTCATGCAGTCCACCATCTTGAATGTGATGAAGATCCCACATTTTGGAAGGCACTAGGAGGTTAACGTGTGTGTTAAGCTCCTGCTATCATGCTACCATGGCGGCTATCTATGGCTAGACAGACGCATCATAGTCGATCCAACATTGATCCATAGGATCATTGGATTGAGCATGCAGGGACCAGACCCAAAAGACTTTTACCCAGGGAAGGTTGCAGATCGTTCCCTAGCATAGAGGATTAAGGATACCTATGGCGATGTAGAAAAGGGTACGTGAGGCTACAGGGTAGCTTCCATCTAGAATGGCACAGTGCACCTACCCTTCCAGTTGATCACAAGAAATATAATGAGAAATAACAGACCTATGCATGTCACGGGGTTCGTTGTTGACCTCGCTGGAAAATATGTAGAAGGACTCTAGATGAACTGCATGAAGTGCTTAGTCAACCATCTTGAATTGGATTGCCGTGAAGCTCAGGATCAGGGCTATGAGTTCCATTTTAGCTGGTTGCTGATCCTCATAGCATTTACTACCTGGGAAATGCTGGAAGGTGCAACCTTCCCGGACATTTAGCCATTCAAGCCACTCGCTGTGAAGTTCATCATGCTCTTGTACTCAAGCGATATGGGAAAACAATGGCACTCGAACGCAATATTCCACACATACTATCTCCAGTTAAAGAGGGCTATTGGGGCTATCCCTTGTATGACATCGAACACCTTGCACTGATTCGGACCCCTCATGAAGTTCCGCGTAGATAGGCACTTTATTTATATCGCTACGTTCACAAATGAGCATAAAGAAGAGATTAATTCATACTATAAGATCACAGAGGAGGACCTCGAAGAGATAACTAAGGACTGGTCTGCAGAGCTCCTTATTCTATTGACCCCACAGAGATGTCTGATCTCGAACTACTTGGAAGCTCAGAGGCCACTCACAAAGATCATGACACCCCTGGAACCAATAGAAGGAAAAATATAGAAGAGGTACAGAACCTGTGAAGTGCCTTAGACAAAACTGCTTCAGAATCACCTGGATGAGGAGATAATGACGAAGTAGATAAAGAAGAGACCAATGGAAAAAAGACCAGTAGAAGCAAGGAGAATTAACACTGCCTAGGGATCCTGTTGATGAGGCTGATCCCTCTGAGAAAAGAAAGGTTTCCCCCATGAAACCTACCTCACAGAAGAAATCCAGAGCTAGTAAGACCAAGTTGCAGACTGTGCTCACGCTCAATGACTTCAACTTCATCATTGCATTCGTATCATACACTTCGCAGGATATTATGAAAAACACAGAAGCCAAGCAAGTATCCATGTATGAAAAAATTGAGACAAAACTAAGAAGGGTACAACAAGCCCTTCACTTCAGCTACGCAGTATCCACTGCACCCACGGCATCAGAAGAACCAAATTTGGGGGATGAACTTGCCCAACTCCGCATAATAGTTTATGCGACCCAATCTCGCCTTCGTCGAGCGCAAGAAGAGAACGAACATGCCACTGTGGCCCTAAAGCAAGCACAACAGGAAATGGTAGAGAAACTCTAAGTTGTGCAGTATGAGAAGGATGACCTCCACACCAAGTTCAAAGAGGAGAGAGCATAGATCCAACAAGAGAAAGAGCAGTTACTCACAGAGAAGCTTAGATTCAAAGAAGCAGTCAGCAGAGCACTTCGCTATGTGACAGGATTAGAGAAAAAGGTGGATGAACTAGTGGAACATCAATTCGCGCAACTTGCGGAAGCTATCCAGCAGCTTCAACATAGAATCGTAGACCTAGAGCTACAAACAGTGCCAAGAACCCCGCAGGACGTGCAATACCAAAGATAAGCCACTTCTCGGAGTGCAGTTGAGAGGATTAGAGCACTCGCTCTGGAATGTAAATATCTTATCAGTATAAGTGCACACACCTACGAGCGACTTACTGAAGACCAAGAGTAAAAGCAGCAAGAAGTGAAAATACAACCACAGTTGAAGCTCCTGTCAGTAGTTGAAAGGATGAAACGATCCTAGGAACAACACACTGTTCTACAAAAGGTCCACACCATACAGAGAAAAGTCATGGAAGTGACTCAGAGGCTCCAACCAGTCTAGGATGAAGCGTTCCAACTGTTTGAGGAGATTGAAGGCCGAGGAGAAGCGCTGGAACAAATAGTCACTGCATTCAAACAACGCTTAGAGGAACCTGTCAACGAAGCATTTATCCAAGAGTTCGTCGAGCAGGAGGCCTTAGCGCAGAAACAGGTCGAAGCAGCTCAAGTCAATCTCAAGGATTTTGATGCAGAGCTACCTAGACAAGAGTGACTCAGGACGAGTCACAGGTTAGTGTTGGGGTCATGTTGGACCTTGACCAAGTTTTGAGGATCCTAGGTCATGTTTACCTATTTTGGGAATTCGATAGGCTATTGAAGGTGGAGCACAAGTCGAAGCAGAGATCGTGGGATCTCAGCCCCTTGTTTAGGGCATTTTGGGTTTTAGACTTATGTAACGGGTATGGGGATGTTGACCCATGGATTTACCCATGTTTATGCCCACTTTGTAATGTATAAATAGATGTTTAGGCGATGTAAGAAGGGGCGTGAAGGATGATATAGACATCTGTGTGATGATATGCTAAGTGAAAGTAGTAGTTGTACATGCTTCGTGCATACTGTGAGAAGTTTTCAAGGTTAAGTGCAAGTGACTGTAAGAGATTTTGTAAGGCTTTGTGTTGTGATCTAGCTCGGGGAAGGAGGATCTAGTGGAGTGTGCACAGATCTCCTTTTCTATGCGATGTAGGATCTCGTGGCTCTGTGCATGTAGAAGATTGACAAAAGATAATAAAAGAGAAGAAGAGTTGGTGGATGTAGCCCTAGGTTGGGGGTGAACCACATATATCATGTGTTGCTATTCTTTGTGCGATGTATTGATGTGTTTATGTGTTTAGTTTCTTAAGTTCTTTGGCATAAATGAATGATAGATATATCTGTTGATGATTTGTGGTTAATAAAATGAATGAATGTTATATCTAATCTATGTGAATGTGCTTAGTACTTGAATATACTAGATCTGGGTGAATACTGCGTTGATCTCTTGTTAGGATTTATCTGCTCTATGATTTAAGGCTGAATACTAATGATCTATAACTGCTAAGTTCTTTGTTAAGGTGTTGCAATCATAGATCTATTTCCCAGCTAAGGTTGCAGACACTGTAGTCCTACAACCACCCGTGCCTCTACCTCGGGTGAGACTACATCTGCTTCACAGGTGTTTCCGAAAGGGTCGGTAGTTAGGGTTTTGTTGGTGCGTTGTTGAAGCGTTGAACGCCGGGTTTACCCCTGTGCCAATAGGTTTTCGGGACTTCGGAGCTTCGAAGGATCTCGCATCCGCACCTCCAAACTGCTAATCTCTGAACATTCCCAATCACCTTTGGTGACATCATTACATCACATTACTTACATTTTCCAATTGCGGGGGGCATGCGATAACGGTTTGTAGTAACCCACCTTTCCTCCCACAATTCTTTTGACATTGAAACATAACCCTTCGCCGACCCTCGGTGAAACTATGGTTTGGATTGTGGGACCTCCTTGGAGAATTAACTCTCGTGCAACTTGGGTCCCCACAATGCCTCCTGGCCTCCAATCTTGATGTATCATGTTCTCTGACCTTTAACTTCATTATGTAACCTTGAGTCCCACTAACCATCCTCATATGGAGTGCCACATGGCAGAATAATAGCGACTAACTTGTGGCCCAATTAGATGGGTGTAACATGTCACGTTCCATATGGCATTTCAACCTTCCACGGGTTTGAAACCCACTGACACGTGGCACACATCCCATGTGTCCACATCCATCCAAGTGGCGTCATCATGACTCACTACCTCAGCTCTTCGGGACTTTGGAACTTAGGTATTAGAGAGTTCTCTCCTCGACACACACTAATTTTCCTGAACGCTGAAATTCTGAACAAATGAATCTGTTAACACACGTCCCTCTTGACAAACGGTCTGGATTAACTTTGGAATTCAGAGCTTCGGAATCTTTCTCCCTTCACCATTGTGTTTGACCTTTTAACATTGGTTGATCCAATGATCGATCTCTTCTCCCTGGATCTATGGTGTAGATCCACTTCGGGGCTTCAGGCATTTTCTTATTTTGCATCAACTTCACCGAA
>ML886374.1:12898-26839 GCA_009831015.1 Picea engelmannii | reverse complement strand
TTCTTATGGGATGTTACAATACACTTTTCTTTGGTTTGGTGACTTTTTGGGAGATGGGTCACTTTCAACTTTTTTTCAAAGTCATTTTTTCAACTTTTTGCATATAAGTTAGGATTTCACCTCCACTTTCTGTATCTCGTTGTCTTTTCTTCTTGGCCATAGGATCGATCCCACCAAAATGAGACATGGAGCCATCATTACTACTTTAAAAGGGTCACAATTAGGTGGTAGAGCGTACCTTTACATGGATGCCCTAAATAGATCCTTGTTGCATTTTGGCATCCATGTTGTCTTCAATGACTATAGGCTCGAGCGTCCTTGTTAGTCTTGTCATGATTATGAGTTTGAGCCTCATTTTTCTGATGTACTATCACTCTTGGCCTCACCCTCGAGACTCCCAAAATGAGCATGCTTTGTTGTCTTTCAAGCTTGCTTTGAAATCCAAAATCAACATCTGACGAGACTACATTTATGCTTTTCAAACTTGTCTAGATCAATTGAGAAAAGTAACCTCCTAGAGTCTTCTTTAAGAACTTTTTAGACTCTCTAAACATGAAAATATTACTGAGCGATCTCATTTCCCTTCACGCTTGCCAAACTCAAATTTGAAGGCACGTATGTCTGGTGGTAGTTTACCCCTTTTCAGTATGGATGGTCAATTGTATGAACAAAGGTATACTCTGGGAACTTCGGTTCGCTAGAAGAGTATTCTCAGGTATAAGTTTAACCATTTTTATGGCCTAAGGGACTAAAGTTACGAAAAATGAACATTCTCCTTGGTTTTTGTTTATCATCTTTTTGGGGCCTTGGAGATTACTTACAAAAAAGAAACCCCCACAAAGTCCATAGTTAAGCTCTTTTCATACTCCCTCAAAATGAAAAGATCGTCGAGTGACCTTGTTCCTTCACACTCGTTAAATTGGTCCAGAAGAACATCTACTAGCACGAGTTTACCCCTTTTTCTGGCCTATGGATTATGGAGGAAAAAGGTATGCCTCGGGAGATTCGTCTCACCAGGAGAGTTCTCCTCAATCACTTTTATACTTTTTTCGAGCTAGGGAGACTAAAATCAGAAAAAAGTTGTGAGTCCATAGTTAAGCTCTTTTCAGACTCCTTAAAATTGAAAAGATTTCTGAGTGATGTTGTCTTTGTCACACTCATTAAAATGTTTTTGAATAGATGTCTTTTCGATGCCAATTTACCCCTTTTTTGAATCGACTAGATTATCTTCGAAAAGGGTACTCCTTGTAGTCTTCTTTTACGTTTTTTCAGACTCTCTAAACGTAGAAAAACTATTGAGCTTACCTTCTTTGGGATCGTTAAAAATACATTGAAGGGGGTTTCATTGTGTCTTGCTAATTGCATTTGCATCTCTACATCTTTGGCCTAATGAAGGCTCCATGGTGCTTTCAAGTGAACCTTTGAAGCATGCCTTATATGCAAGCCTTGTAGCACTTTACCTTTGTGACCTGACACCTTTACCCTTGGAGGAATTTTCCCTGAGTGTCATTTTCCTACACATGTCTCCTTGCTCTGAGCATTAGTGTGTTCCTTGCGCCTGGAACTAGTAGGCTTACTTGCGACTCTCGTTCCTCCTTTGTAATGTAACATTCTTTTATTATTTTTCAAGCTCTTTAAAAATTGAAAAAGACAAAAAAAAAAAAACCCAAAAAGAGTGGACGAGAAAACATATTCTTTTTTTTGGGAACACAATGAGTCTCCCTTGGAAAAAACACATCCTTATGTTTGTTCCTCAAGAATTGGGATCTAGTATGACCTTAGGAAGATGTTCTCGCTACATAGAGTTGTGTCCTCCTCAATTTGGTTACTCTTCCAAACACATGGAGAGTTTGCGTTGCCTCTTGCATCGTGAACTTATGTTAATGTCATGTTGCCTGAGTCTAATCATCTTTCATGCTTTTGTCCAAGGAAAGTTTCACCCAACCCGAGTCAGACTTTCTGCAGTTTGTCTCTTGACCTCATGAGTCGTCCATCCTAAAAGTCCAGTCAAGTATTGATTCAAAATAAGCGAAGTTATCTGCTTGATCAAGGAGATCCTCTTGTCTTTTCTCGATGAGTCATCGAAGACCTCTGGGTAGTGAAGTCATACACTCACATTGTACTCGTACCTGAGTTTTGAAGATCTTGAATTTGTTTCTCGAGCTATGAATACCTCATCTCCAACCATCAGGTGTCATTGGCTTCTTGAAGATGAATACTCTACTTGTATATATTTGATTTTGAGATGTAGATCCATTGTGTATTTCTCGCAACTACAATTTATATAGTTATATGACATGGATCTGCATTGTATTTGATTGGAAGGCATGATTTATTTCATCCCGAGCATGGGTATGCCTGTCTCGGAGAGACAATTGTTATTTTGGAGATGCCACCTTCCGAACTCTGGTCTCGGGCTCACTCGTTTCATACATTGGTGAATATTTTGTAATGTATTTTGGACATCAGATGCTCTTCTGACCTCACACATTAGGGGGCATCTGTTATAATCCTAAATTTCTCAACACATGCATACCTATCTTTTGTCCCTCTTACTTGCATTTTTTTCCAAAGCACTGTTGAGTTACTCTTCTAAAAAACTATTTTTTGAAGATGTACGCGCCCTGCACCACTACTGCTCGCGTACATACGCATGTTGCACCACTACAACTCACGTACATACATATGATGCACCACTACAACCCGCATATACTTGCAAAAGTTGCAAAAAACAAAAAGTTGCAAGGAATTCGTTGAGATTACAGGCTATTGGACAGTTTCCCAACTAATTCACCACCTATAGCTTGTCACCCAACCGAATAACCATCCTTTTCCCATACAAAAGGAGGTGTTGGGGTCTCATTTTAGATCTAGACATAAGAACATTGAAACTCTTCCCGTTTCACATCCCCTCCTTTCCCAAGTCATTGCAGCCCTTTTGTGAGAATTGCCTCTGCATTCCCCAATTAGCCCTTCTTCCTCTATCAGAACCCATTCACTTCCCAAGAAGAGATCAGAAGGTTGAGAGTAGAAGCCATACAAAGTTGCACTTGGAGCTTGTTGAAGAGGAGCCCAGACAAGGTTTGTGGAGTAGTATTCAAGTTTGATTGTAAAATGTATAATCATTGAGTTATTAATAAAAGAACTACTTTTCCTGTCCCAAATCATGGTGTATTGAATGATTTTATTGGTTTATGTTTTGAAATTCTAACATCTAACCCTAATTTGTATATGGAATAGCATGCTTGTCATTTTTTGTTTGTCAATCTTTGGATGTAGGTCAGCCCTGGGAGGAGGCGTGCAATCAACAAATCTTCCAAGCGTGAGGAGGTCATCACCGGACGCGGAGTAGAGTTATAGTTACCCGACCTTCCTCATATTTTATTTTCTTATATGATTTTTGGGTATGTTTGGGGTAGTTATAGAAGTATTTGAATTTTATATGGTTAATTGATCTGCCTACATTCTCAACCCCAATGTAGTCATAGGGGGGGTTTTCCTGCTAGCAAACGTGCACTAGAATAGATATGCAGAATAAATGTTATGAATGAATGAATGGATTTGGTAAATATTATAATAGAGTGCATGGTTAAGTGGGAACAAGAGTAAGAAATAACATCTCCCAATCCCTTACATGATTGCAAACATCTACGTCTTGTTGTTCCCCGTAAACCATCTTTACATGTCTGCAAACATATGCGTCTTGTTTTCCCCCATAAACCATCTTGGGTGAGACTCTATTGTGCATTCTATGCATAGTGTAGCCTTTTGGTTTAACATAAGGGTCGATGATGATAACTGTTTTGTTGGAGAACTAAGGTAGAACCTAGGTCAGCCCATAATTCCAACACAGTATGAAAGGATATTCTTCGTTCCCTCAAAGAAAATTTGGTCATGTCTCAAAATAACATGAAGCAACAAGCGGATCAAGGTCATTCCGAACATTAATTTGTTGAAGGGAAATAGGTGTTTCTTCGACTGCAACCTTATAAGAAGAATTCACTCAAAGTTGAACATTGTCAAAAACTTGCTGCTAAATTTTATGGTCCTTATAAAGTGCTCAAGTGAGTGGGATCGATGGCCTACCAGTTAGCTCTACCCATTCATTCTAAGTTCCATCCTTCTTTTCATGTCTCATGCTTAAAGAAGTGATTGGAACTAAGTGCCAAAATAAAACTAGTCTCCCTGATTTGGATGAAGAAGGTTCCATTTGGTTGAAGCCACAAGTAGTCTTGGATGAGTGCGAGCATCATCTCCGCCAGCACACCATCAAGGAAGTGTTAGTAAAGTGGAAAGATACAACTCCAGAAGACGCCACTTGGGAGCTAACCACCATTCCACAATGATTTCCTCATCTCAAGCCTTGAGGACAAGGTTTTTCTTCAAGGGGGAGGGAAATTTAGGGACCTAACCTCTATAACCCCTCACGTAGGTAGAATAATATATTTTCCATGTAATAAAGGTCGATATTAATAAGGCCTAGTAATAAGGAAGAATAAATCAAATGTAAGAATATTTAATAGAAGCTTCTACTTCTAGAAGGATCTTCGTCTAGATTGTTCTTTTGGGTAGATAGATTTAGTATAAATAGGTGTCAAGGGTATGAGAAGTTTAATCTAGAGAATTATTGTAATAGAGCTATGCTTTGCTAGAGGTTTCCCCCTCGAAGAGGCAAGTTAACATTATTTCCTATCAATAAATATATTATTATGGTGTTGTGGATCCATCTATTTTTTTGTTTCGTTGTTATTCTCTCCTGTATTTATATTTTATGTTGTTTCATTGTTATTCACTATGATATTTCTTCTTGTGCTATTATAATAGATATGGTACCTAGCAAAGTAAAGAAAAAATAATACTTTATTATGCCAATGGAAATAGGGATTACAAGCAACACCTTAATGATAACTTGTAGCAAAATGAGCTACAAGGATACCTTGAGGGAAGCCTAGTCGTTTTCCTCCTTATGTGCTCCAACTCGAAGCTTGGTGGTAAAAGTAAAATCCCAAATAGGAGAGAAATTATGGCTAGAGTGAAATGTTTATTTGGTAGAATTTTGGTAGCATAACTTTACTATGGTTTATGGATTAAATGAGTGACCTGAATGGCATTATTTATAGGTGAAATGGTGGACCTTCCTTTAGAGATAACTCCAATGTGAGCTATCTCAATGCATTAACAAAGTAATGGGAAAGGATGACTAATGAATACTACATAAAACCCCATAACTATAAATAATGACTCGGTAAGGTTCACACTTACCATCTATGCCACTTTTTGGGAGGCACATAGGCATTAATGAGTCATAAAAAAATATTGATTTTTTTACTTTAGGTCAATAACCTAGTTTTTTAGAGATTTACTACATACTCCACACATGGAAAATAAGTTGAATATTGCACCATGGAATTTTGGTCAACTTTAGGGTTTGATTTAGCTCCTTATGCAAAAATTTAGGTCACATGATGATGGAAATTAGGTATAAATCTATGAAAGATATGTTTCTAGATAAAATTATTCATGACCAAATATGTGAGAAAAATTAGGCTAATAACATTGGGGGTTGTATATATTGTGTTTGGGGTCATATTCATTGGGGATTATGGTATATTAGGGGGTTAGTGTGTTTGGGATCATGAGACACTAGGGGTGATTGCATCACAGGTGATAAGGGTGATAGTGTATTATGGGGTTAACATGTTTGATACCATTGTTTGAAAGGGGGTTATTGATTATGGGTTTAGAACACATGTGAAGGGGTATTTGTGTGAAGTGTTGACCACATCAAGGGTCATAGTGAACTAGAGAATAAATTTTATCTAGGCTCATATTCTTTGGGGGTTATGGAATATTAGAAGGTCAAGGTATTAAGGGTAATTAGGTGTTAGGTGATGATTGCATCAATGGTTGTAGGTAGGGATGATTTTAAGGATGGAAATTTATATTAAAATGTAGAAACATGGGCTAATCTTACTAGTCTTTAATATGCAAATGTGAAATGTTTGGTGATAGTATTGTAAAAATATTCAAATTTCTAAGGATTTTGTATAGTTTCTATTAAATTTTGATGATTTTTAAGGTAAAATAATTTTATTCTATGGAATTTGGGAGAATTGTTTTTAGAAAAAATGGAAATTGGTGAATCTTTTTTTGGGGGGAAATAATGGAAAATTATCCCATTTACGAAATTTATCCCCTATAATCATCTATGGTCGTAGGGGTTACAGATAAAATTGCATCAAGGGATTATCATATTCGTCAAGGCATAGTGTGTTAAGGGGATAATATGTTCAATGTTAGAGTATATGAGAGGGTGATTGTGTTAAGGGTCAAAGTTTATGAGGGGGTATACTTTGTCTGAGGTTGTAGTGATTGGGGGTTATGGTATGTTATGGGGTTAATCCCTAGTATTTCATAATGTGTTAGCAATGATTACATTACGAGTCATAAGTATTAAGGGTCGACTTATATCATGGGATTAATGTATTAGAGTTCATAGTGTTGTGATTAGTGTGTGGGAAGTAAGAGTATTTGAGAGGATGATTGTGTGAGAAAGTGATTATGTCAAGGGTCATAGTATATTGGGAGAGTACAATATATATGAGTTGATAATTATTACCTTCGTCATAGTATCTTAGGGGTCTAATATGTTCAAGTTCATAATATGTTAGGGGGTGATTGTATCAAGTGCCATAGATGTTAGGAATTAAATTGTATTAGGGAGTTAGCTTGATTAGGGGCATAATGTTAGGAGATTAGTGATTGTGGGGACAAAGTTCATGAGGGCGTCACTATGCAAGGTTCAAAGTGTATTAAGGGGTATTTTTTTCCTTGGTTATAATGATTAGGGGTTATCATATAGGGGGTTAGCTTCTAGTTTAGGGGCATACTGTGTTAGGGGGTTAATGTGTTCAAGGTTATGGTGTGAGGGGGTTATTGTGTCAAGATTCATAGTATATTATGTGGTAGATTGTGTCTAGGGTCATAGTTATAAGAGGATATGGTATATTAGGGAGTTCATGTGCTTAGGTTCATAAGGTGTTAAGGATCATGGGTCATAAGAGTTTAGAGTCAATGTGTATTACAGGGTTATTGTGTTTGGGATCATAGTGTGTCAAGGGGGTTAGTGATTTTGAGATAAAAGTGTGTGAGGGGTTTATTCTAAAAGGGGGTTATAATGTCAAGTATCATAGTGAATTATGGGGTGATCACATTAGGGCTCATAGGGATTAAGGGTTAAAAGGGGTTAGTTTGTTTTCAGATATAGTTTGTTATAGGTGTTATGACTAAAATTCCATCTGCAACATTACATGCAAATGGTTATAGGAATACAACATCTTCAAACACCTATTAGTTCACCTACAACACCAAAAATGCATTTCCAATGGGAAAAAACTATACAACTGGTCAAAAAATTGACATGCGATGAAACACTAAAGGAAGCGTGTGCACAGTGCGTAGGCCAAAGAAGCCCGTAGAGCACACAATGTGCCATATGTGCGACTGTGTATGAGAAAATCCATGCACTTCTGTGAACGATGCATTTATGGTTCTTGTCGGCCCCTCACCCACTTCTAGACCAGCTCCCAACTTGATTTGACCCACAAATCCGAGTTGAATCTGAATGGGGGGCTGGTCAAAGACCTAGGGCTACCCTAAAGGCCCCCTTGTCCACACTAAGAACCAATTGGATATTTCCTCAAAGACATGCTATAAATGGAGGCCATGGGTGCACTAAGAATTTAAGAATCTCATAGTATTGTTATGCTGCCTCAATCCTCCTTCAATAAACCTCTTTTCTTCTTGGAGCATTATAACAACATTCCAATAAGCTATTCACCTCACCTCTTGAGGGAATAGGATTGGATTTCTTCACCATTTTCTTTCTAGTTTATCATTGTAAGAAGAGATCTCAAATAGGGGACTCAAGATCCCTCCCAAGG
Organism: Picea engelmannii; assembly: GCA_009831015.1. Taxonomy (NCBI): domain Eukaryota; kingdom Viridiplantae; phylum Streptophyta; class Pinopsida; order Pinales; family Pinaceae; genus Picea; species Picea engelmannii. The sequence continues at coordinate 18,896 of ML886374.1, read as the reverse complement.
AGGAAGAGGGGATTCATAAGTCCTCCTTTCTCTATGGTGTTTTCCAACTAATAAAGTTATCCATTGGTGGCATAATCATTGGTCATTTGGTTGATTGATTTTGGTTCAAAATTTCTTATGCATTTTAGTTTTATTTCCTTAGTTATTTCGTTATTTGTTTCTAGCTTAGTTGTTTGTTTATTTCACGTGCTTGGATTGTTTAATTCATACACTAACCTCTGTCTTGTCTAGAAGGCCCAACTAGACTTGTAAGTGCTCTTATTTTGCTCACGCAAGTGACGAAACAGACACAACAGATTGGCGACCATACTGGATCATAATATAGGGATTAAGGATTAATGTGTAAGAGGTGGTTAATGTGTTCAAGGTCATAGTTTCTTATGGTGATAGTGCATTAGGGACAAATTATGTCAATCCTAGTCATAACATATTAGAGGGTATATTTTTCTCCTACGTAATTTAATGATTAGGGTTTATGATATACTATGGGGTTAGTGTTTTTAGGGTCATATGATGTTAGGGTTGATTCCATTAGAGGTCATATATGTTTAGTGTCAAATTCTATTAGGGGTTTACTTTTTGAAGGTCGTAGTGTGTGAGGAGGTGATTGTGTCGAGGGTTGTAGTGTAGTAAATTGTATATTGGGTCTAAGGTCATACTGATTGGCGGCTATGGAATATTAGGGGGATAGGGGGCTTGAGGTAATAAAACATTAACTGGTGATTACTCAAAGAGTCATACTGGTAAAGGGTCAAAGTGTATCAATGGGTTAGAATCTCTGAGTTCATAGTGTGTTAAGAGATTAAAGTGTGTGATAGGATGATTATGTGAGGGGTTGGTAATGTTAAAATTCTACCATATAAGGAGTCATATTGTATTTAAGGGTGATAGTGTTTTAGGGTTATCGTATATTATCAGGTGTGTGTTTGAGGTGACTACATCATTGGTAGTTGGGGTTATGGTTTATTATCCGGTGTGTTCCTGATATGATTACAATAGGGGTCAATAGGATTAATGTTCAAAGTCTATTAAGGTGTCATCGTGTTTAAGATTATGTATTTTAATGGGTTAATGATTGCAGATTCATATTCTCTATGGGGGTGATAGATTTAAGGGTCTTATATTATTAGGGCATACATTATGCTTCAGTTCATAATGATTGTTGTTTGTGGTATATTAGTATAATCAAGTTCACACTGTGTTAGGGGGTGATTACATCAATGGTGATAGGGATTAAGAGTCAAAGTGTAACATAGGATTAACATGTTTGGGGTGATACTATATTAATGTGATCTAGGTGGATCTCAATGGCCATCCACCTTTTCCACTGAATCAACATTTTTTAGCTTATGGTTTTCTTAAACCATGATATTCACCCTTTTGATAGAGAATGTAATGTAATGTCATCTCCATTTGTTAATTACAACCATCAGGTAATGATTTCCTAGTGCTCTTATATACATTCCTACAACGTTAATGCACTTGATCCCATCAAAACTTTGTAGTTAAGAACACTTGAGATACATTAGCACTGGGATGGATGACCTCCCAAGAAGTCCTTGTTTTTATATGCATATGGAATTTTGTAAAATTAGACCAATTTATCTCACATGCACCATGGGAATTATTCTCCTCTTACACTCTAATACATAATCCAGGAAAAGGATGTCATTTGAGAATGAAATGAAATTTGATGTAATGCTTGTTGTGATTTATTGTAGTTAGCATCTCTTTCTCTTCAGAAATAAGCTACCACCTATCTAGCCAGTTTATGTTCTACAATATTCTATTATTTTATTCATTAATAGTAGCTAGGTTTCACTATATTCTCATGCTCTCTACTATATTTTCATTTGTATCTCAATTCGTTCTCAACATAATATGGATCAGTGGTATTAAAGAAGTTTATTCCTTATTATTTTTTCGTGCATGTCCTTGATGAGGTCAGGGTCTAGAGAGTTGGGTCTTGAGCCAATTTTTCTTGGGGAAAAATACTCTCGCTAGCTTAGAAAAGAGAGATGATAAAGAAGGCGATTTGTTCAATACGTTTCTTGAGGAAGCCTTTGTGTGACAGAGGAGAGATATGATGGAAATGTTCACTCATATCCTTCAACAACTATGGATGGAAGCTAAGGCATCGTATTAAGAAACCATTTTGGAGGTGTGAGGCCCTTCAAGGTACAAGTTAATTTTTATATCTATTAGGATATTTAGACACTTAGGATTTAGTTAAGATCTACTTGGTCTAATGTGTCGTCAGGTAAAAGTGTGTTTCATAGTGTGTTTCTTTAGTATGCATTAGTATGCATTTGTAGTTAGGAAATCTAACGGTCATGATATGTTCCCGACATAGAGTTATATGACAGTTCATATTATCCTCGATATTAACAACCATTGATCCATGGATTAACACCCGATTGGTCCATGATCTCTATTTAAAGAGCATGGAGGGTCATTTACCAATGATCGATTGTGAGAAACTCTTTGGTAAAATCTCTCTGTAATCTTTTTCTTTTGCATTAATAAACTGCTCCAAGTGGCCACCTTGGTTGGGGTCGTGGATGTTTCCCTGCATGAATTTTACAACGTCAAAACATCAGTGTGTTTATCTTTGATATGGTTGTGTGAGTGGTTATTGAAGGTTTTCGTCCTCTTTTGGAATGCTTGTTTTGTCGAACATGGTATCAGAGCCTGTTTGAAGACCCGCTCCTGTTTTAGATAGAGATCGTGAAGACAAGTTGTCTCATCTCCATTTTACGCCATTTTCGTGCATTTCTAGGATGAGAGGAGTGCTCCATTGCATTTGGAGTACTCATTTCATTCATGAATGCTTTTCATTTCACTCGAAAAGGTTTCTGTTTTCCCAAGATATGACCATTTCAGCTAGATCCGGAGGTATAAAGCCTGAATACGCCTTTTTTAAAATTTTTGCAAAGTATTATTTCTATTTTATATTATTTGTTTCCAGGTTGCTACTCTTTTAGATATGTGTATGCTCTTTTCCCCGCTCCATGTGTGATCTCGAAAAATTAAAAATAGATAAGAAAATGTGCATTTTTCAGGTAAGCTAACCGAGATCTAACCCTTGTTGTCATCGAGAAGCGAAACAAATTTATTGTGTGAAAAGAGTTTTTTTTTAGCACGCTCTCCAAGGTTGTCTTCCACAAAAACAACAACAACCACCCAAATCCTCCTGCTAAACAATACAATATGTTTTGCTAGCCCATTTGGTTAAAAGTTTCCTTATTAAGTAAGAGGTCTTGAGTTCAAGTCTCTCTTTTTGTTACTTATAGTGATTCACTTTTATACTTGAAGTGAAGTTGGGGCCATGGATGCTCCATTGTAAAGTGTATTTTATTTCAAGTATAAAAGTGAATCACTATAAGTATCTTTAATATTTTATTTAAAATTATTTATTGTGCATGCATCTTTTCTTTTATAAAGTAACTTCATTGTAAAAGTGATCCCCACTTATTTTTATAAAAGTGGTTTACTTCATAAAGAAACTTACACCATCACGTGGTCCTTTGGTTATCGTTTATAAATTTTTTTAAAGGGCATAAATTTCACATCCAAAGTCTGTTTTCAGTGTCGTTTTTTCTAAAACCGCCTAATTTTTAGAGATATTTCCATCCAGATCATCAGTTTCAGATTTTAAATCCATATTATCTACATATTTAATATGGTTTCTTCAAGTAATATTTTTCTTACCAACACCAACTACTTCCAATGGAAATCCCATATGGAGGATTTATTAAGAAGTAAAGGCTTGTACCAAATTACCTTGGGAAAGGAAACAACACCCACTGATGTCGATAAGAAAGTTAAATGGGATAATAGGAATGATGAAGCACGTGTATTAATCGTAATGTCCATATCTCCTAATTTAAGGTTCCACCTTCAATCAATTGATAAACCCAAAAAAGCTTCGGAAAAGATTGAATCCGTGTTTGGTAAACACAATATTATTCAATCACAACAGTTAGAAAATCAAGTATTGACTTTAAGTCCAAGTGATTTTTCTTGCATTGAAGACTATCTATCTAAGTTTAAAACACTCAGAAATTTACGTGAAGAATGTAATATAAAGATAGAAGAAGATCGTTTCACATATCTTATTCTTTATAAGCTAGGTAGTGCATATTCTATGTTTGTATATACCTTTTATGTCATGCAAGAGGCTCTAGGGACAACTTATCAAAAACCCAGTCTTGAGAACTTTTGTGATGCTTTGATTAGAGAGAAATATAAGTTTGTACAACTTGGAGTGATCAACATTGCAGGTACCTCCAACAAATCCTTAGTCTCCCATCATAAAGATAAACCCAAGAATACCAAGAAGCAACATCCTCGCCACAACAACAATCAACATAAGGGTCTGAAACCCACTCAGACAACTTTCACACCTAATGGTGACAAATGAGCTAAATATAAAAATAAGAAGACTGACAGACATTGCAACTCTTGTGATAAATATGGTCATGATAAGTCCAAATGTTTCAAGAAGATGGCATATTTAGAAGCAGTGATGAAGAAGTACAACATCAATATTGATTCTTCTTCTTCTCATGTACATGCACTTTCTGCTTGTAGTTTCTCCTTCAATACAACTTCTACTTCTTCTTTTGATAAGTGGTTTGTTGATTCTGGAGCATCTTATCATATGACTAAGGATAAAGACATATTTTTTTCTCTAAATGAATGTAACACCAAGAAAATATTTGTTGGTGATGATAGATCTCTTAGTGTTGAAGGATCTGGAACAGTTCAAGTAGAAAATGGTCATTTCAATGATATGTTATGTGCTCCAAGTCTTTCTTGTAACCTTTTATCAGTATATCAAATCACTCTTTCAGGTGAAGGTAAAACCATAGAGTTTTCACCTAACCAAGTTGTAATCAAGGATCTAAAATATCCTAAGCATGTTATTGCAACTGGAATTGCTGATGATATTACCAAGTTGTACAAGTTTGACAACTTTGGGTCATCATCCTTTTCATCAGTTTTTGTTTCTCATAGCGATGACTTGAGCAAACTTTGGCATGAGCGGTTTGTTCATCTAAACTATTGTTCATTGCAACAACTATGTAATCAACATATGGTGACTGGTCTTCCTCATGTTTCATGTTGATGTGATTTTTGTTTCGGTTGTGTTCTCGGCAAACATCATCGGGAAAGTTTTGACAAACGTGCTTCTTGGCACGCCTCGGGCCCTTTGCAGCTTGTTCACAATGATTTGTGTGGTCCACTTTCTTCTTCTTCTTTTTCTGGGTGAAATTATTTCTTAACTTTCATTGACGATTTTTCCAAACGTACTTGGGTTTACTTCTTAAAACTTAAGAGCGAAGTTTTTGACAAGTTTCTGGCCTACAAGGCCCTTGTAGAAAAGCAATCTAGACATCCAATTCAAAGGTTAAGAACAAATAATGGAGGAGAATATGTGAACAATAATTTTACAAGTTACTGCACCACATAGGGCATCCAAATGAAACACATTGTTCCATATACACCACAACAAAATGGTGTTGCTGAGAGAAAGAACCACACATTAAAATAAATGGCTAATTGTATGATCCAATCTAAAGGATCAAGTATAAAGTATTGGGCGGAAGCCATCAATTGTGCAAATTACATAGTAAATCGCACTCCCACAACGACTCTTAAAAATATAACACTCGAAGAAGTTTGGACTAAAATTAAACTAGATGTAAGTCACTTCCATGTATTTGTTAGTATAGCATGGGCTCACATTCCTTATGAGAAAAGGAAATCATTGCAGCCTAAAAATGAGAAGTGTATATTTGTTGGTTATTCTGAAGATGTCAAAGGTTATAGACTTCTTCAACCACATTGTAATGAAATTATTATTAGAAGAGATGTTAAATTTTATGAAAATATCTTGGCTTGCAAGCCTAATTCGTCATTTGTGCCTTCTTTGGCCTCCTAACATAATTCGACATTTGTGCCTTCTAAGTTCTTCGGCCTGTGAGCCATCTTC